>JANIJG010000757.1:0-14276 GCA_024611175.1 Megaceryle torquata | reverse complement strand
TCTCTCCAGGCTGCACAAGCCCAGGTCCCTCAGCTGCTCCTCAGCACCCTTGTGCTCCAGCCCCTTCCCCAGCTCCGCTGCCCTTCTCTGGCCACACTCCAACACCCGTACACCTGCATTTCTCTGTGGATGTCTCTCTTAGTCAAGAGTGCCCAACTGCCATCCACAGGCACTTGGCTAATGCCACAGGAATCAGAAGTAGCTCCTGAACCCTCTAGGCTGCCCAGCGGGCACAGAGCATCGTCATCACCACCAGCCCGACACCAGTCACCGGAGCCCAGGAACACATCTTACATCATGGCACCCGGCAAGGTTACAGACCTGACAAAATAAGGCAACATCGACTGTTCTGAAGTTTCCTTAGTGTTATATTCTATGTCAGGTTGTAAATGCAGGGAAGAGACCTGGAGCAACAGGAGCGGGTTTGAAAAAGCGACAGTAAAAATCTCGTTAACCTAATGAGGGAGACAAACTATCGGGCAAATCTCTTCACAGTGCTTTAAATCACTACGTATTAGGGTAAAACCCAAACTTTTCCATTAAGAAACTCCAATAAAAAAAAAAAGCCTTGTTTTCTCTCCCCGCCTTCTTTTTTTTTTTGAATAGCACAAGTCTTTGCTTTATTTATTTTTGCAACTTGACAGGCTTGATAACCAATTTCTATGCAGAACCACCCACCATTCACACCTCAGAAAGCTAATGAAGTGTAATAACGTTGCCCCAGGAGGCACGTATACGGAGACGTGCACCAACTTTTCAGGAGAATACTAACTGTGATTTCATCGGGTGGGAAAGCAAAATTATGTAAGGTAAATGAAAACAAAATCAAATAAACACCACCCATCAGTAGTGAAACTCGGCTTGCAAAGGACAAGCACCTCCTTTCCCGTCAGCAGTCGGCATCAGCTTCTACTACGGGTGCAAAAGAAATGCTCAGCTTCCCACACAGGGAAAGAGGTGAAGAGTAACAACACCAGATTAAACAGCACTGCACCAAACAGTAACCAACAGCCTGGAGCACGGGTGGAAATAGAAATAACCGTTCAGAAAAAGGGCACAAATGCAGCATCCCTCATCCCAAGATGTTTTTCCAGGCCTGCGTTCTCACTGACAGATTTTTCTCCTGGCTGAGTATCACGACATGATCCTTTCCATCGCAGGGTGCCGGAGAGTGGGTCTCTCAAACAGATGGGTCTGAGAACAGCGCTGTCCTCTTGGAATAACAAACTGTTAAACTGAAACTCGTGGAGATGCCAGTGCACACATCGTCCTTCCCCAGAGCTTTAGGTAGCTCCACATTCAGTATGTGGTTATTTCCCTGGCAGAAGGTTGGGCTGTATTTGCAGTGGTGCCTATTTGCAAATAAACGCCGGTAAATTTGCTAAATCCATCTGGTTTAGGAATTTATTCTTCAAGCTTAGTGGAGCTGAGCCCTCAAAACCTAAACCACTCTTGTAGTAAATCAAGTGCTCCTGAAACCCAGATCAAAACATGGAAGTGCCATAAGGCAGAGGTAGCCTCAATTCCCCCGTCCAGCTGGTGTCTCTGGTGAGAGCACCCAGGGGCTTCCAGGAGCCAAATTAAAACCTGGTTTACATCTGAATAGCAAAGTTAAGATTGTCTTGAAATGACCAACCCCAAGCCCTGTCTGCTCGTGAAAAGACTCCATTCTCCTCGGGGAAAATGGCAGCACGAGGCCAAAAGTAACCACTGCTGTGTCTGGCAACACCAGCCATGCTGGGCTGCCCCACAACTGGCTGTGGGCACCCTCGGGACTTGCACAGGACCTTTCACAGGCAGCACATTCAAGTCCACGGGGTGCTGGGCTGGAAAAAGTGGTAACACCAGAACTGGATTAACATCCCAGAGCGACGGCACCAGGGCTCGGTGCCTGTTTGTTCAGAAAAGCCGTTCCTTGCTTAAGCCCTTTGCTTCCTGGGAACAATCTTGTACCTGCTGTAAGCTCAGCACCTTGGCCAAGGCAGCTCCTGCCCATTCTAAAGCTTCTTCTCAACCCACACGAGACAAGGCCGCCGTGAGAACCCATGGACCAAATGGCCGCGCGTGCAGCACGAAGCGACAGACGGCTCTGCGGCCAAGCTGCGGCCTGGCCAAAGCCAGCTCAGCCCGATCCCCGGAGGCGAAGGAATTCTGAATGACCCAGCACGTGCTGGTGGTGAAGGGGTCAGGAGCAGGCACCAGGGTCAGCCTGCGTGGGACCTGGGGCTGGTGGGGCCGCGCTCAGCCGGGCAGGGCTCGGCCCGGCAGCCGCGGCGCCGCTGCCATTCACAGAGTATCTCTCCAGTGCGGGGAAGAAAACTCAGCAAGACCCTCTCTTCCCAATTACAGGTCGTCAATATTGACTATCTGAGGGATTTCCATGCTCAGGAAGCAAATTAGAAACTCAATACCTGAACTATTCCTAAATGCAGTTATCAACTTCAGAGTTTTATCTCATAAAACCAATTCAGCTTAGAGTTTAATTCTATTAAATTAGGGCTTAGAAATAAGATTTGCTCTGAGAATGAATGCATCATTAGTTTTAAAATGCAATATAGTGAAACCCAAAATGTGCAGCATTACAGTTTGAAGAATAAATGAGTAGAGATGGCACCCAAATGTACTTCTCCCTAAATATATTTACCAGCCTTGGAAAAATCCGTCGGCTCATTAGGACAGCGAGGCTTTTGGTGAGCGGGACGTCCCCCTTCTTTAGGGAGTGATAATCCTCTTGTGTCTCTCCTTGGCACAAGTTTTTCCTTTGTTCTTAAAACCTTCTTATTTCAGCAGCTGACAGAGAAAAAAGAATCAGCATCCTCTTTCTTAATAAAAATGCCACAATGAGATCCTGTCGGGCTTGTGCCAGGCATGTCAAAGGAGCAGGGACTAATACAGGAAACCTCAAGAACTCCCCGTTTTGTGCAAGTTACAGTATGTGGAAGAGTCACGTAGGGCTGTTTTTTTAAATCAGGCTTCCAATAGATGAAAAGCACCCTTCCATGGGGCGCATGTAATCTCTGAATAGGGCCCTTAGTTTCCTGTGGTATTGTATTAAACCCGATGTTTGATACAATAATGGAGGGACAGAACACGCTCAGAAGAGGACAAGGTAGCCCATCGGCGTCTGTCCCCTTGCATTACAAACTGCTGCGGCCCCTTTCAAGCCGTACTGGCCGAAGCGACGCAGTCCCAGGGACACCAGCACCACCGGGGCAATACCATTGGAAGCCAGGGGAAAACAGAAGGAAAAAGGCAAACGCCACACCAAAGACGCGCGAAGCCTTACGCGGAAATAAGGTATCCTGGCGATACGTGTCTCGCTGTTGCTTTTTATTCCAGATGAGCTATTTCAGATGGGCCGATGAGAACAGCGGGCTTCTCTTCTGGCCTGGCCACATATTTTGCATTTTAAAAGCTCTTTTTTTCAGAGGAAAATCACGCCGTCTCCAAACGGTACCACAGAGTATGTTGGCAAACAGTGTGCTATTTTAATAATGCTCTTTTAGCATTATTTTATTGGCAATCCATTGTCTCTCACACCAAAAGACTCGGTTAAAGCTTTTAAAGACGTATCCTATACGTGTTCACTTGCTCTTTTTACTCAGGTAGACTGTAACAGTTTTATTCCCATTAGAAGTACAAAAATAAGACCAAATGATCTAATTATTATTTTTGGTAGTGGAAGAATCACCTGGAACAACACAATTGACTCTACAGAGCCTAAAATACTTACCAGTAAGTGTTTTAATGTAACAATTTGTTTGGAAGCGCATGGAAAGCTGTGAAAGTGAAGGGAAAAGGCCCAAACTGTACATGTCCATCTCCTTAGTTACGCAGCAGCCCTGCGGGGTGTTGCCCAACCCATCGCCCCCCTTCAACCAGGACCCGATTTTACAGTATTGAGCCAATTCTCATGTCAGAGAAGCGCGGTGCGGTCAGATGTTTGTGCTTTGCCATATGATTTTCCTCTTCCTTAATTTTTAAATTATGTTTAGATCAAAACAGTCCTTGTATTTTACATGAATAAAAGTCTCAACCTTTCCCTTTCATATTCCATCTTCAAAAGCGGCGAGCAGCCGCCCTGCGCGCCAGGCAATGTACTACAAAATATCTCATAGTTTTTGCTCCAATTCATGTTTGCTTTTACTTGGTTTCCATTGAGTAGAATGACTTTATCTGTTCCAAACAGTGAAACGGAGCAGCTCAGCCGAGATGCTACAGGGCTGCTGACATTTGGAATACTATTTTCAGTCCTATTTTACATATGCTTTCAAAATTTATCTTATGAAAAACATAAATCAGTTAGAAGATGGGCTTATCGGTGTCTCTGGCAATGCAGCTGACCTACTTTCAGCCATAAAGAAGGGGAAAATTGGTCGGCTATCGGCAGTGGAGTGAAAGGAAGGGAAGAGTCACCACCAATACCCGCGCAAACGCCCAGGGAAGCAGAATTCCAACCGGGGATGGTGCAGCCAGGCACTGCCAGCCCGACACCCCTGCCAGGCTGCGACACCGGCTGGGCTGGGGCGGCTGCCCCTCGCCGCAGCCTCCCAGGGACACCCCCCGGCACCCCCCTCCTCCCTCCCCACCGCCTGCGCCCTGCAGCAAAACAGCCACCGTACGAAATGGTTCTGGGAGAGCGGGGCTATGAGTGGCGGCCACCTCACCCACCTTCCAACCGCGCCCCGCGCACCGCTGCCGAACGAGGGAAAAGGAAACAGCGCGGCGATCGCAACCCCCGCGTCTTCCAAAAAAAGGGCACAATTCTTTGAAAAAGGAACTGAGTTGAGCGAATGCAGGCGCTGCAGAAGAAAAGAGATTAAAGGACAAATGCGCCCAACAAAAAAAAAAGCTGCTAAGGTTATGAAAAATGACTGTATTTGTGGATAAAGCAACGACTATAAACTTCGCAGGGATACTCTCTATTTTGTGTGGCTCTTTCTGCCTATAAACAAATTGTAAAAGATGGCAACAGCTAATTTAAAAAATAAAAAGCGAAGTGTTGCGGCAGAGTCTAAATTGAGTCTGACAGTCAAGGTCACATAACTTTTCACTTTTATTTAAAGACATTGCCTTGATTACTGAAAAATACTGCGAGATATATACACACAAATCCCGAGTCGGGAGAGCCGGCCTCTGAGGACTGTGTCGACGGCTTCTTGTCCGTCGCTCTAAAAGGACCAACAGCAATAATTTTTTAAATTGCCAAATGTCGTGTAATTATCAAATTAGAGAAAATTGTCAGAAATCATCGATAGAATTTTTTGAATTATGCTTTCTGTGTAAGCAGTATGTCCTGGCCAGTCCTCTTCAATTAAAAAATAAAATGTTTGCTGCTTAAGTTCCCAGAAATGCAAAAGCTTTCATTATACCTTTGATTTCTTTTTATTATATTTATATCGCTCCAGTCCTTTGGCTGCAAACTTGGAGGAAAAAATCTAGTTTAAATCTAGTTCTAAAACTCATTTTCTGCAAAGAAAACGAGTTGAGCCTGCGATACGTGTTCCTAGCACCGAAAGGTTCAGACGAAGAGCACAAGATCTCACGTCTAACGCAACCGTTCTCATGGGCCCATTAGAGTCTTTATAGGTGGATCTCACTTAGAGCTTTGTTTCGAAGAAAAACAACAACAACAAAACAGATTCTGAAAAGAACTGGAGCCTATTTGATGTTCAGCTTCTATTGTCTCCCAGGCAGACCTGAATGAAAGCCTGGAATTAAGCAGCCTTTGAATAGTTTTCACGGTGATCGTGGCAAGTGATATAAAATAAAACAGCCTGGCTCACGCTTCCAGGCTTTCGGAGCCACCCGCCACATTTCCCCACCCGCCACATTTCCCCTCCCCACGCTCTTTCAAAGTTTGTAAAATTACGGTCTAATTATGTCACAGAATTTTCAGAAATTAAAGGCAATAATCAGCCATTTTCTTTTCCTTTGTAAAAATTCCTTCCCAGGGCCTGCAGCTTTCCTGGTTTCTCCCTCAGTGCAGGGCGCGAGCACCTTCAGATACTCCCACCTGCCCTGGTCTTTGAGAAATTACTTCTGGAATCTCCAGTAGATACTTACTGACAGAATAAATATAAGGTCACCGACGTTCTAATCACACTTAAAGACTGTTTCAAGCACCCAGGTAACCTGAAGTGGACCGAGACCAGCTGGCTACTAAGTTAAGAGCTTAGTTAATGCAGACTCCTCCATCAGCAGGACCTGTGGGTCCTCACCACCCTTCATCATCAGTAGCTTAATTCCAGGCTGTAATCGTCCCGTTCCAGGGGGCAGTGCCACACGGATCGCTTTGCCTCGGTGTCCCACTTACACGAGGGGGAAAACAGTCTCAGTCCTAAAGGCATGGGAGGACTAACCAGGGAACGGAGGACAACTCTGGGACCCTCCGGGGTCAGGCACTAGAGAAGTGCCAAACACAACTCTCATCAAAACCATCACCCCGTCTCCCATCTCCCCCACAATCTGCCTTTGGAACCCTCATTTTACCCTTTCCCATGATTTTCCCAATCCCCTACCTACCATTTTCTTGGGATAAAATTCGTGCCTTATATAACTTATGAACAGGGAGTTACTCTTTCAAATTACACCAATATATTCATCCAGAACAGAAGCCGCATTATTACCAGTAGTAATTGTCATCCCTACAACCAAAACGTAAACACGGTTTCGAAGGGGCAGGACGGAGCTATCCTGCGAATACTGCAGCTGCACGGCTGCCTCTCTCAAACTGCCGCTGCATCGTTTCCCTCGCCATCTGAAGCAGCAGCCTTTGAGGAGGTGCATTTAGCATTTTTCTACCTGTACTGAGGTAGTGCTTTTTGGCATTTGAAAAGATTATTTAAAATGGGATCAGGAAAAAAACCACTCAGGTAAAATAACATGTCACGCCAGGCTCGTTACACTGAATATATTGCACAGCCCTAGTATTTTAACTCTGTTATTTTTCGTACCGAGGCACAGCGATTCATTCGTACTCGGTGGCGTTTCCACGTTACGCTAAAACTAATTGCAACAAGTTTCAGAAGATAAATCCATTGCAGATGGGGTGAGCGCCCTGAGAGCAGCCCCGGGTGCAGGAGACAAAGACGCACGAGTGCGGAAGGGGAGGGAAGATGAGCGTCCCAGCTGCCCCAGCCCGCCCTGCTGCGCAGAGGGATGGGGCAGGCAGGAGGGCTCTGGGCTGGAGCCACCACTCACTCAGGTGGCCCCGCACCTTCGGCCAGGCCCTGCCTTTCCAGGCTTTCGGCAGGGACACGCTCCCTGTAGCCGCAGGGGTCGTGCTCTGTCCCTCTCGGCCAGCACCGTGATGCCCTCGCACCCTCTGCGAGCTCCACGCAGGCCGTGGGGCACCAGCGCACTGGCACCTTGCTCGCCGGCCTTCTCCACCTCAGAGGAACGGCAGCAGCCATCCCTGCTGCTGGCAGTTAGGCAGGAATATTCCTGCCCATGAGGTCAGGGCATGCCCCAAACCCCATGGAAATACCGCAAAAAGCGAGGTGCAGCCGCTTCACCTGCTGTGGCGACGGATGTGTTTTTAAATGGCCACCGCTGCACCTGAACCGCAAGCCTACGCACGCAAGGGGGTGAAACGTGGCACAGGAGGTCACACCCCCAGGGGAGGTAGGAAAACCACGTGCGGGAGCAGCCTGGAAACGCAGGAGGCCCCAAAGTGTCCCCCAGGCCGGTGGGCGCCAAGCGAGGGACACGGCGGGGCCCAGGGAGCTGCCGCCAACAAAGCACTGCCTGCAGCCAGCCCGCGGAGCCATCAGAGCCGGCTGCTCGCCGCCGTGTTTGGATGAAGGCAAGATGCATAAAGAGGAATGAAAGAGGGAAGGAGACGAGTTATAAAAAGAAAAGGAGAAATCATAAATTAAAACAGAGAGACAAAAAGCTCTGCTGATTTTTTTCTTTTCTTCCTGTGCAAAGCAATAGTGGGAAAAGCATTAAGCGTTACTCTGTTTCTTCATCTAATGACACAGAAAAAAAGTCTTTTCTGCAAATAATTCAAGTAAACAATCTCCAGAAAGCATGAACAACAATACCAAATTTCTTGAAATTAGCCAAGCTCACAGAATCAGCAGGCTATTATTGCTGCTTGGAGGCTGCGTCTCCAAACCCTGTGGATGAGGCAATTTGTGGGAGGGGGGTGGGGGGGGAAAGGAGAAAAGGGCAGAAGAAACCAACCCCTTCTTTCTCCATTCCCATTTACCCAGAATTTAGCTCACCGTAAATTTCATTACGAAGGGAAAAAAAAAACAAAACAAAACAAAACAAAACCCTAAGACAAACTCACCTTGGCTAAATATCGTTTGCTGATTTGTAACAAAGATCCGATCCACTTGAACTTGCTAAACACTTTGTGGCTGTTTTATATGCACCGCTTCCAAAGAAGGGAAAAATAAAGGAGAGATTTTTAGGTCAAATGATTAAGGAGAAAAGGGATTTAAACCAACAATTTTTTTAAAGTTCTAATTGTTTGCTTATTGACACCAATTTACATGGAGCCACTTAGTGAATAAAGGTTTTCACAGTACATGGCACTTCTTTATGTCAGTTTTTAGCCATCATGTCACAGCCTGGCTTGAAAAGAAGAAATGCTGAAAACTCGTAGGCCAGAAATGAACAGCCTATTAAGATCTGAAAAGCTGTCATCCCCACTGAAAAGACTTGCGTCAGCCACTGAGGATATATTTTAAACCGCCTGTCCGCAAGAAAACTTTAATAATGCAGCCTTGCTCTAATGTCTTGTGAGAGGAGAGGCAATTTTACTTCTTCTATTAACCCAACGTGATTACAATGGCTTATTTCATGGAATATTAAGTTCAAATTCTGCTCCCTGGGAGGACAATAAAAAAAAGAGTGTGCTTATGACATTGCCCGAAATAGCCACAAGGACCGCAACTCCTTGGTGCTTTTAATGCATCCAAGCAGTAATCCACCTTAATTTGCTAATGGTTAAGTAAATTAGCAACAAAATAATAAAACACAAAAAGGTATCAACACAGGAGCAAAATGCTTTCCTCTAAAAAATATTAAAATAACAAAATGATGTTTTCATAAGGGTTGCGGTGGCCTTTCAATCCTCTCCCTCCCCCCCAGCCACCCCCCCGCCAATTCAGGGGAAAAATAAACTCCTTGTGTCGGACGGGCTTTCGCCATGAGGCAATCAGAGGCGAAGCGGCTTGTGCCGAGACCACAGCTGGGACGGCTTTGTGCAAATGGAACCGTTAATAACTGCCTGGGAGCGACAAACACTTTCCAAACTACCTGAACTACCCCTGGATGGACACCGGGGAAATGGTTTCCCCAAAGAGGCGGGTGCCCTGCCGGGGGCACGATGCTGCTGGCACCCGGTGCCCCCCGCCAGCCCCCGCGCCCCAAGCTGGACCCAACGGTGCTGCCGGCGCTGGAGCAAACTGCTGGGACGTGTCCCCCAGCCCCTGGGCCGGAGCACCCCCGTCAAGGATACTCCAGGCCAAGGGGCTGTTGCAAGCGTTGAGTTTCAACACCATTTGCACGTAAATCCAGCGACATGAATACAAGTGGGTCACATCCATAGGGACCCCCCTGGACACCCAGGGCCAGGGGACGAACACATGGACACGGTGGCTGGTCTGCCAGGGGCTCCTCTCCTCCAGCCACCCCAGGGAGGACCTGGGGGGATGCTCACTGCCAGGCCCCGTGGGCAGAAACTTGTCCAACACAGACATACGGTCCCGATCCGGACTTAAAAATAGAGCCGGGTGGCGGGCGTGAGTCGTTCCAGTCCTGGCAGAGGTGGGGGAGGCTGCCTGGCCACCTGCTCTGCCCACCCCGCCCCAGCAGCCACCCGGGAACTGCAGCCCAGCCAGTGCCGCTGTGCCTGGCACCGGGGGCAGCAGCTGCATCACCCACCCCGCCAGGGAAGGAGCAAAACGTGATGGGTGCGGAACAGCCCGAAATCCCGGCAGAAAAAAACTGTGGCCAACAGAACGTTTTGTTGTCAAACTGATGGAGCTTGCAGAGGAAAATCTCCATTCCCCCTTCCCCATCCCTCCCTTCTGGCACTGCCTTCCTACGACGTTTTTCTCGTTTTTCTTGTTTCTCTCTCTTTTTTTTTTTTTAAATTTTATTTTCCCAATGTGGAAAAGGAAATAATTTTTTCATTTAAAAAAAAAATTAATGTATGCAAATAGCCGGTGAAATTATAAATAGCCACCATTAATTTCTTCTACCCAGTTCAACAATTCCAAAGCAAAAAGGCAAACTTAAATAAATACATTTAATATCGCCTGCTGTGTAATAGTAAAGAGACTCCATAAAACTAGAACAATATTTATTTCTTCTTTTCGTAACAGCTCCCTGTTTTATTAGGCCCGTGTTCCACAGCAATCTGATAAGAAGGAGCGAGGCTAAATGGCAAATGGCAAACATCCCAAATCGCAACCTGATGTATTTCCACAGCCCTGACCTTCAGATAAAAATCGTGCAGAAATCTGCAAACCCACCAAATATGCAGCGCCACATGCTCCCAGCATTGTCAGACACAACAGTCGGGGGCAAAACAGAAAAAAGGAAAGAAAGAGAGAAAGAAAGGAAAAAAAAAAAAAAAGAAAGAAAGAAAGAAAGAAGGGCGTTGCTATTTAAAGCCTTTAGCCTTCCCCTCCCTTAGAATTTCAGGATTATGTTCCTCTAGAGCACATACGAGGGTGCAGACAGACAGACCCCATCAAACCGAAAGGTTTCTCACATCCACAGAGGGTACTGTGGGCTCACGGCTGCCTATCTGCGGATAGCAGGGAAGCATATTCTATATAAAGAATATATCCCCCTGCTATATTACATGTATATTTAGGAAAATACTTCAAACGGCAAAAAAAATTTTGCACTGTGAAATTAGCTAAAATTATGACAACTGTAAGAAAAAAAATTATACGGGCAAAATTTGGGTCTGGTGGAAGAATTCTTTGATGTCTGGATTCCAATTTAACCCCGACTGAGTTCTAAGAATCAAATGAACAAAGTATATCATACACCCCAAGTCTGCTTGTCAGTGCTAGTCATCATTTTTATTTTATTCTTTCCAGCCACATGTATTTACAAGACCCTGTTCCGACATTTCCTCCCTCCTCGCTGGATACGGCTAGTTGCCAAACACATTTGCGACACAGTCCAACTCTGTATTTATTTATTCATTAAAACACATGCATTAGTATCAATAAATATGTATAGCAGTATTTTCTTCACGTCGCCGTATAGATTCCTTCCCCAGTCGCGTCTCTAGGTTGGGTGCTGGGTGGTAAACGTGGAGAAATATGTGCACATCTAATAATTTTAAATATTTTTAGTCAAAAGCCTGTGTCATAAACACTGCTTCTGCACCTATATATAAATACTCGGCCACCGGGGCCAGCAGTATATTTACTAAATAAGACTACAGGTGAATAATAAAGCCCTGCTTAAACCCACATTAATATTTTCAGTATCAGTGCACCGAGGAGCTGACTCTCGGGGGCAGGCGCTGGGGAACATCACCTTTATTTTAGACAGGGGCGTCAGCCGGGAGTCTGCCCGAACCGTAGGTCTCACAGCCTGAATAAACAGCACCATCCCTCGCACGCCTGTGTTCTGGGTGTAAAAAAACCACTTTTTCTTCAGGTGCTGAACCACTTTATCCTATAAACCTGAACCGAGCTTCAGGATTTTTCAAGCAGTTGTAAAACATTAATAATATATCTGGTTTGTTTAAAGAGTATTTCCAAATAACATGAAATATTTAGTCCCCCCCCCCTCCCCTTCCCCATCCCCGCCCCACAACGCTACCACCACCATAAAAAGATAAGATTTATCATTAAACGTTTGAGGGGTAATCAGCCATTTTTGGCCAATATATTTTAATATTTATATACCTGACATAGCTGAATATAAATGATACATCATGATTTTCCATAGTGCATGGAATTTACACAATTAACTGAGTGATCCAATGGCTTTAGGGCACACAAGGTGCAAACAATGTTACGGGGGTTTGCTGATTATTGTTATAAATCTTACAAACCGTAAAGACATTAAGGTGCATTTTGTTTACACCATTTATTTTCAAGTATTATATGCAACAATATTATTTATCATTAAAAGAGTCACACTTTCCCAGTGTATTTATTTCACGAGCTACATTTATGTAACTATTTAAAAAATACAGCTGGCAAAAAAAGGTGTCCGAAACAGGCAGTAAAACTGGATCATTTTCAGGTTATTTCTAAAGATTATGTTTTTTCATTCTAAACCCGAGAAAACATTTAAACATTGCCTGTACCAGGAACGTCTCATTTAAAAAAGCACATGGCCTAAGCAGCCCGCTGTAGGCAGCCGCCCCTGCGCCCCGTAACCTCCCGCACGCTCCGGCGGAGAGGTGCCCCAGCCCCGCGGCTCCCCGCGGCAGGGGGCTCCCCGCGGCCGCTGCTCCGCGCCGCTCCTCAGCCACGCCACTAAAGCCCAGACCCACACTTTGAAAAGCTCAATCTACAGTCCAGAGGTAAGGAAAAGAAAAAAAAAAAAAACCCACAACAAAACCATTTACAAATACGCAGCCCTGGGTTTTTACAATATGAATATGCATTTTTCCTGGAAAGAGCTCCGTCCTCTGCCTCTCTGTTCCTGTGACAAGAGGCGGGAGTGCTGAGCGCAGATACTTACAAATAAAAATTCCCCCAAATGTTCCCGACCCATTATATTGCCCTAGTATTGTTTTGATTATTTTCACTGGGGTTTGCTTGGTTTTTGAAGGGCCGCAGCCCCCGTGTGTGAAACGTGACCCGCGGGCGGTGCGGAGCGAGCCCTGTGCACCCCTCGGCGAAGGGACCCGCGCTGCAGCTGCTTATCAAATCAGGGTTATGTTTCTGAAATGAGTTCCTGCTGCTGAGCCCGAGTCCAGAGACAGGCAGGGGAAAAAAAGCGATGGATACAGCCCAAAACAAAACCTCGGAAACACACCCAGGGTACCGGCTCTTTGTGCGCGTACAGAGACAGGCGGGTGTATTTGTTTCCTACCTATGGAAAGGCGACACGCCGATTACATGTATGTGCACGTAGGGTACAGAAAATCCCTGGAAAAAACCCACACGTGTTCCGAAGGCACACGTTCAGGCTGTAGTTTTGTTTGCTTGACCAGAAGTAAATGAGTACTTTCCCTTTTTGCTGTTCCTTTTGCTGCCCTGGCAATCAGGTTTCTTTCTGATGGTTTTCCCGTGCAGGAGGCACACGTGTCTCTTCCTGGGATGGCAATCCCAGTTTATCTGAAATTTACATTTTTTTCTTCAGATAAATCAATTGCAGAAATAAATTAAAATAATAGAAAGGAAGAAACAAATAAAAACACAATTTTGCTGTTTACTGTCCTTTTCCAACACGAATATAACACCAGCCCAGTGAGTTACCCAGAATTTGCTTTCCACTTCAGTATTTACTGTGGCCTGCTCGATGGTTGCTTTCTAACGTACACAAAATATAGAGGTGGAGAACAAAAATGCGGAACCGTAAAGAATTGTCTGTTGACTTCAAGCATCGGAAGCGTTTTGTTGCAAATTCAAAGGTGCTAAAATCGCACCAATGAGTGGGAAACAGTGCTAAATACGAGCTCCGCTAACTTTATTTTTAATGATGACTTTAAAAACCGGGGATCAGCGAGGTGAATGTAAAAACTGTTAATCTTAAATTTCTACAAACCCAAGTGTCAGGGCAAGCATGTATGGTGCATCAAGCATAACAAGATGAAAACGAGGAGGTGTGGGTGAGGAGGGGGTCCGAGACACTTGCTTTTCTTGAATCCCTCTGAATACATTTCACAATTCATCAGTTTTTGTCTTTCCTGCCACGAGTGAGGACAATCAGACCAGACACCCATTAGATTTTTCATGCAATTTTTTTTTTTCTTGTTCATGACATGTTGGCAGGGAGGATGGCAATTCTGAAATCTTACCAAATGAGAAAAATGTCAGAAACTGAACTGACAGCTACTGGTTACTATGGTGATAGGTGATATTGAAAAAAAAAAAATAAAATAAGACTCAGTTAATTCAAAAGGAATCAAGTTCAGTATTTTTAAGCCAGTTGATATAGATGAAAACTTAATCCCGATAGTGGGATGTTATCTTGTTTTAGCTAAGAGCCAAAGAAACCATTTGCTTGATTAGATAATTAACTAGATACAACCAAATATACAATGGAAATTATAGTTACACCACAAATATAAAAGTATTAATAATATGTTTATAGAAAAAAAAAGAAAAAAG
>JANIJG010000756.1:10202-20871 GCA_024611175.1 Megaceryle torquata | reverse complement strand
GTCCCCGAGCCCCCCAAGGTCGTCACCGCGGGGGGCTGGCCCGGCCTGGCCCTGGCTTCGTTCTGTGGGCTTTTCTGGTGAATTTTTTTTTTTTTTTTTGCTTCCCCCCCACTCCTTCCTTATCTCCCCCCGGCCGGCTCCGCACCCACCCCCGTGCGCAGAGGGGGGAGAGGGAGGTCGGGCAGCCGGCAGCGGTTCGCAATGATAATCCCCCCCCCCCTCCTCGGTGGTTGGGGCCCTGAAAGCCGTCGGCTGGGCCCTGCGTAGAGAGAGGGCTGCCCTGGAAGAGCAGCGCAGGATAAGCCTCTCTCCCCGCCGCTGGAGCCGCGCAGCAGCGGAGGCCGACGAGTTGCTGCGGAGGTTGACATGAGGGGCAGCATCCCGTGCTCGCAGCAGAGGGGGGGCCTCGCTGCTCGGCTTCCTTCTCTTCACCTTCCCCTGTCTCAAGGCTCTTAAGTTTGAGGCGGTGGGTCAGGAATCGAGTTGGCACTTCAGGTACCGAAAGCTCCTGCCCTGATCCCTGTAGAGAGAAAGCTGAAGGTTGCTGCCAGCTTCCCCGGCAGCGTTGTGTTCGTGAGGGTGGTGGCAGGAGACACGGTCACGGGCAGATTGCTGCAGTGACTGGGGTCTGGAAGCGGAGGTGAGCAGGGCCCTGCCTGGGGAAGGGGCTCCCCTGCTTGTGTGGTTTCAGTAGTGTGGGAAAAGCCTTTGGACTCCTGGCACCTGTGGCTTCATCTTAGCAGGACTTTTAAATCCCAGCGTTCCTATGGTGAAAGCACCAGTTCCCGTTGGTCACCCTCAGCTGCTGTGACTCCTCGTACGGTGTCTGCCTCTCGTGCATTGTCGGCTCCTGGAGACCCTCTCGCTTGCAGGGCAGTGGGAGGCTGGGCAGCAAAAGCTTCTCTTTGCTCAAGGACTCTTGGTAAGAGTTTACCTCTGATCCGAGTTCAAGCTTAGCCACGTTCCCTGTGCTGTTAATTGAGCTGGCTATCGAAACCATAACTTATATAATAAGGACTCTATAGATACGGGTAGAGAAGGTCTCTCATCCCAGAAGAATTTACAACCTAATGAGGGTTGAAGTTGTTGCAGTGGAGCTAAAAGGTCATCTCATCATTTTACAAAGCAGTGGGGTTTTGTTCCTTTTTTTAAGGAATGGGTTTTGGTTTTGCTGGTCCTGGTTGGAAAGTGGGCACTTACGGAGGCTGATGGGGAAGAGACGGGCTGGTTGAACTCCGATGGTTTGCCGGAGATGTTGGATTTAAACAACTTCAAAAAAAAGAGAGATTGCGAGAAAGTGAGCAGTTTATTAGAGAGGAGCTGTTCTTGTTTAATATTCATTCAGGCCCCTGTTTAGGCTTGTTCTGGTGAAAGAGGGAGTGAGGAGGCGCAACCCAAACATGGGTGAGATGGTGGGATTTTTCCACCAAGCCTTAATTGCATTAGTAACTCAGGGGAGGGTTTTGCAAGGCGTGAGCTCGTCATAAATTTGGAGGTGAATGAAACGAGTTCTTCATTTTCTGCTGATCTGCAGCTCTTCTTGTGTCTTGATGGGGTTTATTATTATTATTATTTTTTTTCTTTTGCTCATCTACGCGTCTCGTTGGGTTGCGGTAGCAGGTCCGACCATGATCTTTGCCGTCTCTTGGGCTTAATGAGGAGCTCCTCTTCGTAGAGGTGCTGGGTGGAATTAATTTGGCGTGCTGAAGGCAGTGGGGTCGCTTTGTCTTCTGGGACTTTTGAAGCAGAATTGAAAATTACGGATGTTTTTCCCAGCGTGAGAATCTGGATGTTGGCACGGGACACGAAGCAGGGGAGAAATTCAGGTGTCTGTCGTGGCCCTGCTGTGGTGTGGTTGCTCTGCCTGTCTGTCTCCAGACCTCGTTTGGTGGAGAAAGTGCTGCCCAAATGCTGGGGCAGAATCGAGTCCAACCTGAAAACTGAGAGGGGATCTGTGAAATTCCTGGTTGGTGCTTGAGACAGATCCTAAATGCTCGAGAACTGCGGTTTAATCTTGATTAAAACTGACACTTGAGGGGTTTTTTCCCAGTCTCAGGATGGTGTGTTTATTGAAAGAGGAGACTTGTGTGGCGAACAATTAGAATCTTCCTCGTTATCTTGCCTTGTCAAAGCAGTAAACAGTCGCTCTTAACTCTGCTCCCAACCAGCCTCAACCTCAAATTTGAAGGGACTGGTTTCAATCTGTAATTAAAAGCCTTTTGATGAGCAAAACTCAGGGAAAGGGAGAAAGACGGTCGGTCAGTCTCTGGGATGAAAAGAAGCATTTCTGCCCCATCCCATGACCCTTTGATCCCAACTGGCGCATGTTTGTGTTTGGTGCTGCCTCCCGATCGGCATTAGCCGCGTGTCCGTCCCCATACCTGTGCCCGGAGCATCCCGCCGGGCCCAGAGGAGCTCTGGTGGGACGTCAGAGCGGGAGTAAATGAGGTCAGACGAACGTCGGGATCCTCTGCGAGTATCCAGGGACGATTGTTCCTCCCCTGGCTCCCAGGCCGGATCGTCTTCCCTCTGCACACAGTTTCAGTTTCCCTGCTCCCCGGTGTCATTGCTCACTGTAGCAGAGTCCAGGCGTGACTCTGACGGCTCAAATGGAGCAAAAATCATTTTGCACCCTGAATTCCAGCGGGGCTCCTTCTCCCTGTCCCCCTCCCCTCTCCCCCTTCTCGAGACTGGCTGGCTGAGGGACCTCTAAATCTTCCTGCGAGATCCCGGGGGCAGCGCCGGGCCGCAGGTGGAAGGGAACTGTGGAGCTCAGCGTCCTCCCCTAATGTGATGAGGTGCGAGAAACTGGAAACTGGTGCGAGCTGCCCCGTGGCTGCAGGTGGGAGCCAAGGCCGCGTTGGTGAGATGAGCCGCAGATCCCCTGGCAATCAGCAGCTTGCCGGTGCTTCGCCGGTCCCTTAAAAAAAAACTAAAGAAAAAAACCCAAAACAAAACAAAAACCCTTGCGTCCGGCCGGTCTGTTGGGAGCGGGATCTCCCTGGCGACAGCTTTGCTTCTCTCTAATACTTTCTGCCAAGCTCTTTGATCCGGGCAGAAACACGGGGCGCTGGCGCTTGCTGGCAGGTTTCTTGTGAAGGGGCAGCACCTTCGGGACAGTTTTTCTTCTGCTTTCCACCCCTTGTGGTTCTGTCGTGCCCATCCCAGTCGGCGTGAGGTCCTCTCCCTGCTGCGGGAAGGACTTGCTGCCCTGCTTTTTTTCCCAGCAGAGGATGCTCCCAAGCGTCCCAGCGCTGCGTTTTAACTCCCTCTTACCTGCTCTGCGCCCTGTTTCCTTCCTGGTTCGTGCACCTACTTATTTCCCACCAGCAAACTGGAAACCAGTAAGTAGCTTCTTTTTTTTGTTGTTGTTGTTGGTTTGGGGTTTTTTTTGTTTGTTTGCTTAAGTGCCTGCCCAACGCAGAACTGGGCAAGCATCGAGGAGAGGCTTGTAGCTACAGGTTGCTGCTCTCTAGTTACTCGGAGCCTCTTGCCCCAACAGGCAGAGCGCAGGCGGTACCGGTTCAGCGTTCCCTCCCTTCATCCCCGCGCTGCCCGGTCGCGCGCCGGGGAGGGGAAGGCCGAGAGCTCCGTGGCAGGACGGCGTTGCCGGGGATGAAGCGTGGGGGATGCTTGCTCTTGGGATCTGCTTTTGCACATTGCGGGGAATCGAGAACAGCGAGGCGAGCTCTCATTGTATCCGCAAACTAGGAGTTACCTAAGGGACTGCCCTGCCCGGTACGCTCTGCTTTGTCACTAAACTCCAATTTTATTCTTGATTTCTTTCCCCACTTCTATTTCCCCCCCCCCCCACCGTCCTTCCTGGAAAAGACTTGGAGGTGCCATTCGAGGCAATTAGGTTAATGCTAGACCTCCGCCAGGGAACACCGCAGGCGGGGGGAGCGGGGCAGGAAACGTCGGGCTCGGTGAAGGGGGAGGACGCAGAGGCTGTGAAGGGGAACCCGTGATCTGTGGGGTGGGAGAGGGCTGGGTTGGTTTGGGGGTGTGGGGGAAGCTGGGTGTGCAGGGAGCAGGGCAGGAAATGGACGGGGAATGGGGGGGATTTGGGATTTCAGCAGTTCTTGAGGTTCTCTTGGTTTGGGAGATGGAGAGAAGCTGCGACAGGAGAAGGGGGAACGTGGTGTGAGGGTGGCAGATCCTGTCAGCCTTTCTCAGGGAAAGTGCCAGTGATGACTTGAGGGGGCGTGGGGGTTTTGGCCAGAGTGGGGAGCGCAGGATTTGGCCTCTTGCTGATCTGTGGTTGTACCTGGTCTCCGAAGGGCAGGAAGGGGTGAAAATACAACCTGCAGAAGCTCTTGTTTCCATCCAGCCTTGAGCATCTGGTATGTGCTGGTGGCCCCACAGCCCCTGCTCAGCCCTAGTGCTGCGGGTTAATGCCAGCAGGGGCTTCGTTCTTCACAACGAGCCTTCAGCTGCTCGCTCCCTTTGGCAAAGGGGCTGAATGTTGCTTTTTTGATAATACTGGCAGCTTACTTCTGCATCTCTCTTGATACCTCCAGCCCTATGGGGCTTTTGAGTGAAAAAAGAAACCTTCCATCCATCCGCTCTCTGCTGCTAGGCCAGGGCTGGTCCTTCAGCCAGCGTTGAAATGCATGGTTTCATGGTTTGTGTTGTGTTTTGGTTTTTTTCTTCCCCCCTCTCTTGAAACTTCTGAGCCTTTCTGAAGTATTTAGGAGAACTGAGGGCTGAATAGCAAGGGCTTGGTGCTCTTCAGGATCTCCTGCCGTGGTTTCACAGGGAGCTGCTCCGCTGCTCTACGGCACCAGCGGAGCTACGTGGGAGAAAACCCGTCGGAGGGCTGCGGCAACAGGCGTGTGGGCACACTCGGGCTTGGCTTTTGAAGAGGTTGTTTCGGCAGCAAAACAAGCAGCTGCCATTAACTCGAGGGTGGCCCCGTAAGTTGCACTCGGGACGTTTTCAGCAGGCCGAGGGCTGCGTGCGTAGGCTGCAGCAGCTCAGTTGAGAAGAGGAGGGAGGCCTGGGAGCGCCTTGTGTGCAGTCTCGCTGGAGCGAAGGTGGGTTTGCAGCAGGGTCTGGGGGTCGCTGGGTGGCTCTCGACCTCCTCTGTGGATGGTCACTCATTTCTTCTTGGTGCTGAGAAATTCCTGCTGCCCAGAGACAATCCCAGCATGAAGATGTCGTTCGATGGACCTGGGGCCTTCAAGTTGAAAAACCTCGAGGTAGAGCCACGGTGCCAGTGATAGTTGACATCAGGCACAAAAGTAAACCCCTGCACGCACCTGAGTTCAAGGGACACACGCTGGCCTTGGGTCTGTGACTACAGGGTCTTGAACCAAGGCACATTCCTGCTGGATTAAATATGGTCTCTGATGACAAAGGAGAAAATTGGCAAGGAGGGCTGGGTGGAGTAACCAGTTCAAGCTAACCTTGCAACATAACAGGAGTTTTAGTATGTCCTGGTTGTTGCTGTCAGTGGCAAAAAGGGCCACGTGTTGATCTGACACAGAATGGTTTTGGAGGGGTGGCAGCTTGGGGAGGCTCTGTGCCGTGTGTTGGTCCATCACTGGATGGTTTTGGAGGGGTGGCAGCGTGGGGAGGCTCTGTGCCGTGTGTTGGTTCATCACTGGATGGTTTTGGAGGGGTGGCAGCTTGGGGAGGCTCCGTGCTGTGCCACAGCCACCTCTTTCAGTTGTGCCGTACCAGGTCCGGCGGAGGCCGGGCCGCGGAGCTTCACCGCGTGACGTGGCAGTCAGGAGCCGCTGCCGTCTGTCAGGGTCTACGTCGACTTCTGGTTTTTGCCAGTAGTTGATGCTGCAGCGGAAACTGAACTTCCCCGTGCGCTGCGCGAGGCTGTGCCGTGCCCTGGAAGGAAATCCCGTCCCAGTTGTAGCGTCGCAGAGCCCGATGCCTGGTCACCCCTTGTCTCTTCTTTGTGGAAGTTACCAACCGGCGTCTTTAGAGACAGAGCTGCCCTGTGTCTCTTCTCTGGGTGGTGAATGCCATTAGGTGACGGCCACAGGGCTCTTCCCTGTGTCCCCATGTGCTCGGGACACGTCGGGAGCGGGCCCTGCGCGCTGCTATGGGTGACTTTGCCTCTGCTGGGTTTGGTTTTGCTCTCCTGGTCAGCAGTCGTAGCCTGCCTTCTGTGTTGTGGTTGTGCCTGGAGGATGGACTGTGGAGCCGGGATGGGGAAGGCAAGGAGGGGAATGAGGATGGGCTTGCTGCAGGGCCAGGAGGTCACTCAGACCCTGGGTTTGTGGTAGAGCTGGTTGTCATGAGCCCCATCCTCAGCAGCGCTTCTCCTTCCCCTGGCTGTGCAACTCGAAAAAAGCTGCATCTGCCAAGTCCTTTCTCTTCTGGACCAACACGTGAAAATTACTTAAATTCAAGTAGTTTTGAAAAACAACGAACACTGAGCCATTTCTTCCTGGTGCTCTCCATAGCAGTGTCCCAAATGATTTCCTTTGGTGTGATGAGGAATCCCAGACCTCTAGCATCTCCTGAACAGCAGCACGGAGGCCAGCTCCGACCAGCTCCTCTTTATCTCCCAGCTCTGCCGTGGTCACACCACTTCTTCTGCTGTTTGATTTGCAGCCCAGTGCTGCTGGAGGAATTCAGGAGACTGGCTCCAGTTGCTCTTGCTCTGCTTCTGGCTTGGTGCGAGTGGTCACTGTTCCACCAGCAGGGGGTCTTGGTGAAGTTCTCCTTCACTTCAAGGAATAAGGGGTGATGGTTTTAAAATAAACAGGGAGATTTAGGCTGGAGAGAAGGGAGAGATTGTTGATGCTGCTGAGGGTGGTGAGAGCCTGGCCCAGGCTGCCCAGAGAGGTGGTGGCTGCCCCATCCCTGGCACCATTGCAGGGGAGGTTGGATGGGGCTCTGAGCACCCTGCTCTGGTTGCAGATGGCCCTGCTCCCTGCAGGGGGTTTGGACCAGATGACCTTGAAAGGTCCTTCCCACCCAGACCAGCCTGGGGTTCTGTGACTCTTCCCACAATGGTGAGGGTTGGGAGGGGGCAGTTGTGAATACTGAGAAGATTATAAATGGATTGAGGTGTAAAATTTCAGGTGGTCTCTTGGGAATCCCTTCAATCATCTGCTGGGGTTTGCCTGAGTTTGCAGGGAAACTGCTGAATTACCCCCAAAATCCATCTGCCCAGGAGCGATGCGTCCCCTCGACGGGAGGCTCAGTGGCCGTCCCTTCATCGCCCGGTTCGCTGGCTGAGCTGAAACGCTGCTGTGACGTGGGCCTGGGACTTCTTCAGCCGAATTCTTCAATGCAGCTCTTCCAGCCCGATTTAGATGCTTTACCAAATATATCAGACCTACGCAGGCTCCTGTGAATGAGCACAGGATGCAGCCGTTCCCGGGCGAGGAAATGGCTGGTGGGTGCCCTGGGGAGCCTGCCCCTGCTCCACCAACTCCACAGATGGGCCCCTTTGGTCAGCCCCAGGAGATGAGGAGACCACCAAGGCAAAGCTACCTCAGCACCGCTCCTGCCTCTGAGTGGCTCGCCCGTGGGAGTGGATGATGGTGGTTATTTTGTTTTTTTTTTTTTTAATACCAAGGAAAATCAAGGTTCTTTATTACTTGTGGTCATTCAAGCTCCCATGATGCTCGTTGAGGATGTGAGGGGTGTTCGGTTCCAGTGCTCTGTCCAAACTTCACTGGGAGCAATTACCAGCTATTCTTCCTAGCAGGGTTCCCTTGGCAGCGGCCGCAGGATGTGGGATTCTCCTTTCCTGTAGGAACCTCGGTGCTGCCGAAGCGTTGCACGTCCTGCCCTGGAGCCTGGTGTTTCTGTGGTGGTGTAGGTGTTTCTTTCCTGTCGATACCTGGCAAGTCAAGTGCTTTGGCTCCTCTAAGGTGCGGGATGTGGTGTCAATCCCTGCTGAAGGATCGACAGCTGATGTAGTTACAGGTTTTTGAGTGAGTTTCCTTTCAACTTGGGCAGCTGCTTGGTAGGGAACGGTCCTAGAATGAGGGTTGGCTCCGTGCTGGAGCTTCCTACGCTACCCAGGCATATATTTCTAGACAGTAGGGAGAGGCAAACTTCCCTGGCAGGTCAGACCTGGCAGCAGCACAGAAAGCCCCAGCTGGTTTGCTTACCTGATAGTGGTGCGAGTTCATCGAGTTGGACTGAAACTGAGGAGCTTGAGCTCCCTCGTTGGATATTGCCGCAGCATCTTGGTTGTTTTTCCACTTCACGTTAAACTGAAGATGTTAATGTTGGATGTTCTGATCTCTGGGGATCACAACAAAACAACCGCCCCGCTTTGAGGAGCCAGCAAAGTGGTGGTTTGGTCTGGTTGTGTGACCAGGAGCCCAGCGCCTGTTTGGGAGCTGCCGGAATCCTCAGGATGCGGTCAGTCCCGTTCCTCAGATGAGCCTTGTGCAGGGAATCCAGCGATTAGAGCTGCGCTAACAGAGACCCTGCATTGAGAGCTGGGGCTTAAGATGCTTCCCAGAGTCGGTGCCTTCAGACAGGGGGTTCGCAGGGGGCTGGAGGGGGTGCCTGGTCGCAGAGAACAGAGACACATTGTCCACAAAGAGGCCACAGATATTTGCAGGGTGCTGCTTCTGCTCTGATCTCTTCACTTCAGTAGCTGCGTGATCTTGGTCACGCCACGTCTGTCCTCTGGTGTTTCACCCCAGATGCGATGGCCAGTCAAGAGAGAAGAAAGCTTGAATTCCCTCTTTTTTTGCCATCACTCCCTCAGTTACCTGCTCAACACAAGAGATTCCTTCCCATCGCGTTATGGAGATTTATTAAAGAAAGTCAGCGTGCTTTTATTTTATCTCGCAATTTTTTCACGCCATGCGGTTTGCTGCGGTCGAGGCGCTGGGGTCTTCCTCGTCCAGAACCTGCATCTGTTTTGCAGGTCCGCATAATTCGGATGGTTTGGCACTAAATTGCCAACAGCACATTCCTTTTGGAGAGCGGTTGAATTTTAATGGCACCGGAGAGTGGTTGAAACAGCAACTTCTTCCCAAGCAGGCAAAACACCCTCCTTCATTTCCTCCTGCCTACCAGCTTCCCACCTTTTTGGCTCGGCGCTGCTGCGTGCGAGGTGTGTTTCCCGAGGCCTCCACATAGTTTAGGGTGGATCCCAGGCAGGGGGAGACCTGCTCGGGCTTGTCCTTGGGATGTTGCAGAGCTTGGTGTCAGCAGAGATGATGGCTCAGGCTCCATGTGGCCGGAGAGCCGCTTTTTTTTTTTTTTCTTTTAATCTCAAGGGATCCAGGTTCACAGCTGGGAGAAGGAAAGAGGGGAACTGGGATGATCACTCCCCAAATATAAAGCAAAGAGACAAGGACTTGCATTGTGTGACCTATAATTGGGGTGAGCTATTCATAGGGAAAAAATGCCCGTTTCTCCGGTCGGTGGTGAGCCGAGGGCTGGGATAATGTTTGGGCCTTGGGCAGCAAACCACTGACTTTTTTTTTAATATACAGCAGCATTATTTTAATAATTCTTTTGCAGCTCTGCTGCAAAGGCTGCCCCGGCACTGCCTTTCCTCTAAGAAAATCCACCTTTCCTCTAAGAAAATCCACCTTTCCTCTAAGAAAATCCACCTTTCCTCTAAGAAATCGGGTCTAACAACTCCTCCTCTCCATCCCTTGGCTACCTTGAGCTCCAAGAGGCCAAATAACCACGTGCCAGAGCCCGAAACACAGTTATTCCTGGGAAATCTCCCAGCGGAGCGGGGCCCTAAAGCCGTTTTGCCTGGAAAAGGCAACGCTGGTTTTCCTTTCCTAGCCTGAGCAGGTGCGTGGTGTTGCTCAAGCTTCTCCTCTGTGCCGCTGGAGTGGGCGGCAGCGCGGCGGGAGGGGAGAACCCTGCCTTTGTCAGGCGGTCGCTCGGGGTTCTTTTCCGGCTGAAGAGCACGTTGAAAACATTTTGTTGTTACCCAACTAAGCAGCTGTGACTTAACTCTTACACCCGATACCTGCGGATTTCAGAGCCCCGTGAGCTGCCCGGGTTCCTCCCTTCGCCGGGATAAATTGTAAAGAAAGGCAGAGAAGCAAAAGCCAAAAAGAAAAAAAAAATAATAGTAATAAAAAAAAATAATAACAACCCCACTGAGGTTATAGGGAAAACTGGTAATTAAGGAGCGTTTTGTCAGCGCTTTTGGTTGTGATCCCATCTTAATGTGGTCGTCTCATTTGAATGTAAATGTCAAATTCCAGAGCTCCTGTAGGAAAGCGATTGGGTGACATCCCGCTGGAGTCGAGGGGAGTGAAGTGCAAGCTCAGGGGTTTCGGTTAACGCTCAGCTCTGCTCTTTTTGCAGCTCATCTGGTAGGTCTGAGAGGAGCGAGTTGATAACTTGAGCTTAAGAAAATAACCTTTTAGTGCTGAGGAGCAGCAGCAAACTCCAGTCAGCTGGGGAACAGCCCAATGGCTGCGAGCAGCAGCAAACTGCAGTCGCAGGGGGAACGGCCCAACTGCCCAAGCAGCATCACGGCACTTCTCACACCAAAAAAAAAAAAAACCCAAAAAGGGCATTTTTTTTCTTGCCTTGGTTGGGACTGAGTTCGTGTCGGGCTGGCCTGGGGAGCTGGGTACGGCCGAAGCTGGGTTGCGTTGGTAGTTTGGAAATACGGAGTTGGGGCTGGGGAGTTGGGGCTGGGGAGTTGGGGCTGGGGAGGTGGGGCTGGGGGGTTGGGGCTGGGGGGTTGGGGCGG
>JANIJG010000756.1:0-10102 GCA_024611175.1 Megaceryle torquata | reverse complement strand
GGAGTTGGGGCTGCGCGTCGCCTTACGCCAGGTTTGTAAATCGGGTCTGTAAATAAATTTGGGAGCTCTGGTTTTGTTGTCAACTCTCTTTCAAACAGAGTGTATTTTAACTTGACAGTTCCCCCCCCCCGGCTGCTCCAGGTTCTACACGAGGGCCCTTTCCTTGCTTCTCCAGCTGCTTTGGGGGGAAATGGGGAATCTTTGCAGCCCAGCAGAGATGCGGGGGCTGCGACGAGAAGCAGCCGATGCCTTCTCAGCGGTCTGGGGGGTGCAGAGAGAGAAAAAGAGCTGCTTGGGAAATGTAGGTCGGTAGTTGAAGCTCCCTCTTGGTGGCCCATTCAGATCTTAGCCTTGCCAGAGAGGGGACTTGTCGGCCGGCCTGCCAGGGGCTTTTGTCACTCGTCACCTGGCCATCGGGACCTTTCCAAGCAGAGTTCACCCGGCTTGCTGAGACGGCATCGTGTCCTGGGCCTGCTCCTGGTGGGATTTTGTGAGAAGCTGTGGAGGTGGAAGGCTCCATCTCTTGTTACTAATCCCCAAACCACCCAGCCCTGGGCAGGTTTTACTTCTCGGGCTGCTCAGCCCCCTGAGAAGGAAGCTGGGGGGAGGAGGATGTTTAAGGGCTGGGCAGCAGCTTGGGGAAGGATCCCGGTGGTCTCTGGCTGTGGCCGTTCCTGGGGGGCTCAGGGTGGCCCGTTCAGCCCCTCGCCGCTCTCGGCCACCGCAGCGGAGGGACACAAAGGGCGTGTTGTGTGAGGAGAATGAGTTGCGAAGTTGTACAACTTTCCATGCCAGCCCTCGGCGGTCTCATGACCCTGCAGCCGTTCCCACACTGTCCGGCCGATTGTCCCAGCCCCCTGTCTGGGATCGGGGGGGGGTGGGGGTGACCTTGTCTGCACGGCCTGACTTGCTCCCCCAGGCCCCCTTGGTCACTGGAGCTGGGCACCTCCGCCGACAAAGCCTGGCTGTGTGGGTGACGGAGCTGGGCTGCGCAGAAGACCCTTGCCTGAAGCTTCAGAATGCTTCATGCAGCTCAAATCTATTTTTGGGGGGGGGGGCTGGAAGCTTTGTAAAGCATCTAGAGGGGAAGGGGTGTGCGAGGGGAGGCTCGGTGTCATCTTCAGGGCCAGGAGGTGGGGGGGATTTGGGCAGGGGGATCAGACCCCCTTTTCTGGTGTGTGGTGGCTGGGGGGGGGGGGGGGTCAGGGAGCTCTGGGGCTGCCCTGGTGGGAGGAGGGCAGGCGATGCCGAGGCAGCAGAGACCCCCAACCGCTGGGGAGGGTCCCTTGGACCTCGTATGGATGTGGTGACCTTGGCCAAGGTCACACCTGAAGCCAGTGCCCGAGGGCAGAGTGGTTCACAGCAATCAAACAGCCTTTTCCTCCCCTTATTTATTTTTTCTTTTTTTTCTTTTTTTCTTTCTTTTTTTTTCTTTTCTTTTCTTTTTTTCCAAAAAACCAACCCATGAAGTAACAACTTTGGGTTCGAATCCTGCATGGGAAGCCACTCCAGGGTTGATACCCTCCCTCTGGGCCATGCTTTGGGCCTTGGTCTTGGTGGCAGGACTTGCACCATCAGCTCCTTGCACCCAGCCCAGCTCCTCTGCTTCATCCCCTCCCCCCTGACCCCCCCCCGTCCACCCCCATCACATTGACGTGTTGAGTTTAAAGCTGCTTTATGCATAAAAGTCACTTAATATCGAGGGGTTTCCTTCATTTCGCTGTCTCGCAGGCTCAGCCCTGCCTCCTCCCACATCTTTGTCCAAAACAAAAAGGTGCAGAAGTTGTTCTTACTCCTTGGACAAATGAAGCTCTTTAAGAAGAAGAAAATAGGAAGAAGGAGAGGGAGAGCTGCTGGCGAGGCCAGGCCGGGGGTGGGTGCGTGTGTCGGGAAGCCAGCGCTGTGTTGCAACCTGGTTGCGAGCTCCCCGTGCTACGGCGCGGCGCCGGGAGTCGCTTCCTCTGTAATTACTTCTCTTCTGGATGAGCTCCTGACTCATCCCCACCCCCTACCCTCCATCGCGTGGGGCTGGCCACTTCCTGCCGTGCCTCAGTTTCCCCCGTCTGTAAACTGGGTGCTTTGATACTTTATGCTTGTGATGAGGTGTTGGCTGAAGCAAGTTACTGAGGCATTGAGTGTCTTGGCTCCCAGTGATCCCAGTGCTTGGGCTGGGGGGGGGGGAATATATTGATTTATAGGCAGGTGGCATCTCTGTGGCAGGGAGGAGGGGGGGTTGCTGCTTGAGACAGAGAAGAGGGGAACGTTATTCCCAATTCTGGGGATCCGAAGGCTGAGTCTGGTTCAATTAAGGGGCTTTTTCAGCGCCGGCAGTGCGGTGAAGCCGGGCAGGTTTTGCTCCTCTCCTGGTTCGAAGGGGGCTGCTCAGCATGCTCTGGCTTTTTCAGCTTCGAAGGCAGGATGTGTTTGAAGTCAAGTGGCTCCGTTTCTGCCGTGCTGGCGCGTCGGGGGTGACTGATTTATTCCTCTTTCCCTAAACGAACCCTCCGCCTTGGAGAGATCTGCTGCTGCTGCTGCAGCCCGTCCGAGGCGTGGGGGGCTGGTGCCAGCTCTGCCGCTTCACGAGACCCGTCTCCTTTCTCCTCCGGCTGCCACAGAGGCTCCTGCTGCCGGGGAAGGAGCAGCGGGTGCCTCGGGGTTAAGGGTTTAAGCCGGGCTCTTTGTAAACCACCCTCAGCAGCAGGCTGGGGGGTGATCAGGGCTCCCCTTTTCCTCACACTGGTGCCCTCGAGCGCTGAGGGTTTTCTAAAGGGTGCTCGCTGCCAGCCCCCTGCCTGTCCACAGACCTGACGAGCGCTGGGAACGGTTTTCCCAGCGATGACATCATTGTATCAGGACTTTGGCTGGGCAGAGCGACGCTGAAGGAGCAGGGGATCGTTCCTGTAGGAGTGTCATTGGGAGATGCTCCCAGAAGTGGACTAGGGTCCGCTGGTGAGGCTCAAGCTGCTCTAGCCCGATGCTGGGCACGTCTGCCAGCTGCGTCCAGGTGCCGTCTGGCTGGATGAACGCTGGTCCTTGCCAAGGCTTGCCAGCTCTGGCCCAGATCCGCGCTAATTCAGCTGTTCTTCCAGCCTCTAGCTTGTAGAGCACCTGGGCTGCGTTCCTCCTCCTCCTGCCCAGCGTGAAGGTAAGCATGGGTCCGTCCTCGCCTGCTGCTGGTGGCACGGCTTAGGTGCCGGGCAGGACAGCGGCGCGGAGGCCCCGCGAGCCACAGAGCCCGTGACAGACGTCGGCGGACAGGTACCCGCTCCGCCTTGGGACTGCGCCCGCGCGCCGCGATGCCTCCGAGCAGCCCGGGCCCCCGTGACTCACTGCGCTTTCCTCCTTCTCTCGCAGCCTTTCGCATCGAAGATGGCGGGTGGCGTGGACGGCCCCATAGGGATCCCGTTCCCCGATCACAGCAGCGACATCCTCAGCAGTCTGAATGAGCAGAGAAACAACGGGCTGTTGTGCGACGTGGTCATCTTGGTGGAAGGCCAGGAGTTCCCCACCCACCGCTCCGTCCTGGCGGCCTGCAGCCAGTACTTCAAGAAGCTCTTCACCTCAGGGTTAGTGGTGGACCAGCAAAACGTGTATGAGATAGACTTTGTGAGTGCGGACGCCTTGTCAGCTCTGCTGGAGTTCGCTTACACCGCGACCCTTACTGTCAGCACTTCTAACGTCAACGACATCCTCAACGCCGCCACACTGCTGGAGATCCCGGCGGTGAGGGATGTTTGCACGGATCTCCTGGACAGGAAGATTCTGGCCAAAAATGACCAGATGGATACAGTAGATCAAATTGATCAAAGGAACCATCTCAGAGCAAAAGAGTACCTGGAGTTCTTCCAGAGCAACCCCGTCAATGGCCACCAAGGCAGCTTTCCGTGGACCAACCCAGAGTTGAGAGACCTTCAGAGACTGAACTTCCGAGGCCAAGAGGAGGAGGAGGAGCCGGACTGCAATGGCCTAGACTTCTACTCGCAAACCCCTCTAAATGAAAGACCAAAGGCGAATGACTGTGATCCTGACAGCAACCCAGCCATGTGGCTGGACAGAGAGGAGGAGGAGGCGGCGGCGGCTCCTGGCTCCTTGTTTTCACCTTCTCAGAACGGACATTACAGCGGCCGCAGCCTGCCCACACCGGGAGAAGAGGAGGGGACCCCGGGGGGGCCTCTGGAGCAGCAGGAAGCCGGCGACTCCCCCAGCTTCGGTCCCGCCGGAGCGGAGACGGAGGACGACGCGAGGGAGGTGGATGGTTTGTCCGCGAGCGCCCTGCTGCAGCAGATGATCAATTCCGTGGGGAGACAGCAGCTCGGGGAGGACGACCGAAAGGATGACGACGGGGTCATGGATTATTACTTGAAATATTTCGGCAGTTCGAGCGAGGGCGACGTCTATCCGTCCTGGTCCCAGAAGGTGGAGAAGAAGATCAGGGCGAAAGCATTCCAGAAGTGCCCCATCTGCGAGAAGGTCATCCAGGGGGCCGGCAAATTGCCGCGCCACATCCGCACCCACACCGGCGAGAAGCCCTATGAGTGCAACATCTGCCAAGTCCGATTCACCAGGTAAGGGGCGGGCGGGCGCTGGAGGACGGGGGACTGTCACACAAAACCGGCTCTTGGTTTTCCCCGGGGACCGTCGCCAGGCTGGCCTCGTGCAATTTTATCTCTCCTGCTCAACTAATTTCCATCTTAACAGGCAAGCTGGAGACGAAGGGCAGAGTTTTCCAGAGAGCTGAGCGATTTGGGGGTCTGGCTCTTGAGGTATCTCTAAGGGCCTGTCTTGATGGCCAGCCCACACCCACCCCAGTGTCCTGAATTGCTGAGCTCTGCTGGAAACCTGGCCAGACCCGGGCGTCTGTGGAGGCCACGTAACGTGGTTGATAAAACACAGCTACAGCCCTTGGTGTCTCCATCAAGAGAGTTGGACTCCTTTAGAAATGGCTCCATGGGGTGATTGAAGCGCTGGTGGCTGGGTTGGGAAGAGGCTGGACCCCCCATTGCTCACGTCCTCTCGGTGAACTATGATGGGCTGAGCGATGACCACCCCGACCACCTCAGAAACCCCTCCCTGGTGCCTCGCTTCAGCTCCCCGGGGGCGTTCGCCTCGGCGCTCTTTCTAATCAGGGTTCCTCTGCTCCTTCCCTCCGCCGCCGGAACGCCGAAGAAAGGGGATATTGTTTGGATTCCTCCGGTTCACTCGAGTCCACGCGTCACGGCAGCGCCGCCTCCTCTCACCATGGCTGAGCCGGGCTGGGGGTCTCGGGCCTTGCTGAGGGACTGTGGGGACTGCCTGGCAGGGGCTGAGCTGCCTGCTCGCTGCCTGCTGAAATATCCTGGCCTTGAGTTTGCCGATGGCTTCACTTCCCAGGAGCCTCCTCCTTGGGAGGCCGGGGGGCCACGGTGCTGGTCCCCACCACGGGCACCCTTTGGACGTGGCCCGTGGCTCCGGCACGGGGCCAGGACGTGGGCAGGAGGCTGTATCCTGCCCCACGGTGCTGGTGGCCCCTTCCCCATGGCGGTGGCCGCACCCAGCCCCACGTTGGATAGCTGAGGAATGCAGATAATGGCGGGGGCAGGATGCCAACCTCTGCCGCTCCCCCAGCACCCGGCTCTGCGTGGCCGGGCCCTGCCACGCGGCACCTCCCTGTGTCCGCCGGGTCGGGGGTGGGGGGTGGGGATCTTGGGGTGCTGCGCCCACACCCCTGTGCAGAATCCGGCCCCCGCCGCACCTGAGCGGGTCCAAGGTCCTCGTGTGGCCAGGAGCCGGAGGACACGGAAGTGCCGCGGGGGCCCTGGCAGCCGTTGGCACCCAGGGTGATGGCAGCGGGGAGAGGCGAGGGGGGATGTGGAGCTTTCTGGGGAGGGCAGGGGAGCAGTGGGGCAGCGTCTCCTCAGGGCGGTTCCATCTCTCGTCCTCCTCCTGCGGGTTCCGGCTGGGGACCTGCTCCCAGTGCACGCTGCGGAGAGCAGGGTGGCAGCTCTCCCAGCCCCTATGAACAAGCCCCTTTCATAATAGCCCAGAGCTGTGCTCTTTTCCAGCCAAAATCCATCCCCTGCCTCTGCCCGCAGCCGCTGTCTGGGCACGGATGGGGACAAGGGACCTCGCTGTGCCCCATGGTGGGTCTCACCCCACTGCGGCTGCTGAGCTCCACTGGGGCCTTCACCGCTCATGGAGAAGCCATCGGTGCAGCTGCTGCTGCTCCATTTCCCAGCTGGTTTCCAGCTCCCTCTGCTCCATGGTGCTCTGGCCTCAGCCCCCCAGCACGGCCTGCCGTGGGCTATGGCCACGGGGAATAAACTCGAGCTGCCGGCCCGGCTCTGGTCTGCTTGGGGTTGTTTTGGGTGGCGATGCTGCTTCTCCTCAGCACCCAGGCTGTGCCCGAAGCCTTATCTCAGAGGCTTCCAAGGTAAAAATGGGTGCAGACCTGACCAAACCTTCAGCATCCTTCATTCCCCCCTCATTTTATTAGTCTCTTGCATTCCCCATCCTCATCCCCTGCCCAGGCCTGGGGAGCCTGCTTGGAGAGGAGCAGCCCCAGCTCTTGAAGCAGCTCTTGAGGGGAAGGCAGGAGGACGAGCCGGGGCTGTTGGTCACGGGGTGGTTCCCCACCACCTCCTCGCAGAGCAGTAAATGCCGATTTTTGCTCGCTTGTGCTTCCTGGTTCCTCTGCCCTCGCAGGGGGAGGAGCGGCCGTTGCACTCCAGTAATCTTCTGAAAGCAAGCTGGGCTGCTTTCCTACAAATCCTAAATATTTATAACTAATTTTATCAATTATAAACATTTATTTTTTTAAAAGCTGTTTCGACCCGCTGCTGGGTGCCGCCTTGTTCTTAGCAAGGCCCCTCCTGCGCAGCCCCTGCCGGAGCTGCATTAGAACCAGGGCTGGGCACCTCCTTGGCGTTTTGAACGTTCCCTTAATGTTGAGGGGGCTTCCTGGGACCCCTGCTGCCCCAGCTTCCCCCCTGGGTGCTGTGCTGAGGTGAGGCTCAGGGCTGGGCCTGCCTTTGGACTTTTCCATGCAGCAGAGCCAAGAGGGATGGGGCTGGAGCTCTCCCCCCCAGGCTGGGATGCTGCTCCTCCCTGCTCTGTTGCTCCCCTCTGCTCCCCGCTGCCCGGCCGCACGCTTGGGGCCTGGTGTTTCTTCCTCCAGGAAGAAGCGAGAGGCTGCGGCTCACGTTGGCCCCCAGCCCGGCTGCTGCCACTGCCCTCCCCTGGCTCCGGCAAACGGCGGCTGCGGCTGCGCGGGGCCTGCCGGGAGCCACTGGCCCCGGCCTGGGTGATGCTCAGCCCCAGACTCGGTGATGCTCAGCCCCATGCCAGTGCTTGGCCCTGTACTGGGTGATGATCAGGCCCAGACTGGGCGATGCTCGGCCCTGTACCAATGCTCAGTCCTATACCAGGGGATGTTTGACTCCTTACTGAGCAATGCCTGGCCCTGTTCTAAAGCCTCAGCCCCATACAGATGCTTGGCCCTGTACTGGGCAGAGTTCAGCCCCACACTGATGCTCACCCTGCACTGGGTGGTGCTCAGCCCTTTGCTGATGCTCAACCCTATATAGGGTGATGCTCAGCCCTGCACTGGGTGACGCTCAACCCTGCACTGGGTGACGCTCAACCCTGCACTGGGTGATGCTCAACCCTGTACTGGGTGATGTTCAACCCTGCACTGGGTGACGTTCAACCCTGCACTGGGTGACGCTCAGCCCTGCACTGGGTGATGCTCAGCCCTGTACCGGGTGACGTTCAACCCTGCACTGGGTGACGTTCAACCCTGCACTGGGTGATGCTCAACCCTGCACTGGGTGACGTTCAACCCTGCACTGGGTGATGCTCAACCCTGTACTGGGTGACACTCAACCCTGCACTGGGTGATGCTCAACCCTGTACTGGGTGACACTCAACCCTGCACTGGGTGATGCTCAGCCCCATGATGCTCAGCCCCACAGCGCTCAGCCCCACAGCAGGTGACGCTCAGCCCCGCGGCGATCACAAGGCCGGGGGCAACCTCCCCATCCCCCCAGCCTGACTCTCCCCGCTGTCCCTGTCCCCTCTCCCCGCAGGCAGGACAAGCTGAAGGTGCACATGCGGAAGCACACCGGGGAGAAGCCGTACCTGTGCCAGCAGTGCGGCGCTGCCTTCGCCCACAACTACGACTTGAAGAACCACATGCGCGTCCACACCGGGCTGCGGCCCTACCAGTGCGACAGCTGCTTCAAGACTTTCGTCCGCTCCGACCACTTGCACAGGCACCTTAAAAAAGATGGATGCAACGGGATCCCGTCGCGGAGGGGCCGTAAACCCCGCGTCAGGGATACCGGGGCTCTGCCACCCACCCCGACGGGGAACCCCGAAGATGGAAGTTTTCAAGCCAGCGGGGAAGGTCCCGAATCGGAGGACGCCCTGCCGAGGGACGACGGCCCCGAGCAGCAGCACTTTGAGGAGAATTCAAATAACGAAGAGTCAGGATTGAATGTAGCAGGAGGGTCGGCTGAGGGTAACACGCAAGGACTCTCCTAAACCAAAAACAAAACAAAACAAACCGACAAAAACCAAGTGTCACAAAATCTAGTTAGTACTTTTCCTCCGATTTTTCTCTTTAAAGATGTTTCTCTCCCTTTTTTTTAAAAAACAAAACGCAGAAAAAAGAAAAAAAAAAAAAAAAAAAGGAAAAAAAATATAAATATATATGACGTTTCCAATCTTCCCATCGTAAGCAAGGCTCCCCCTCCCAGGACCCCCCGGCAGCCAAGGATCTTTTCTTGGGAAGGCAGACGCTAGGAAGCGCGGGGCGGGGACGGCGAGTGGCTCTGTCGCATGGAAAAGAGCTTCCATGTAAATCCAAAGCTTTATTTTGTGTCCAAACACACGTTAAAAAAAACAAAACAAAATGCAAAAAAAAAAACCCCAACAAAAAAACCCCATCCCCCTGTTTCAGAGAGAGATCTATTAAAAAAAAAATTAAAAAGGCAAAAATAGGGAAAAAAAAATTAAAAATAAAGGCGGGTTGGGGGTGGCACATGGTGCCTGGGGGGCTGGGAGCAGGGCCAGCCTCCCCCCACCGCCTGCCCGGGAGGGGAGTCAGAGTCAGCCCCAGTCCCAGCCCCCACGCCCAGCCCCCTCCAGGGAGCCCCGGTGGGGTTTTTGGGGTGCGGGTCCTGCCCAGCGGCCCCAGAGCGAGGGCGGGTTTGTGAGATGGGGGCTGGTGGCAGCGGCTCGAGGAGGAAATAGCCAGAAATACCCAAAATGGCCTAAAACTCCAGTGAGTGGAGCAGCTGGGGGTCTGTGGGGGTGGTGTTGGGACAGGCGGGGATGGGGACACCCTGCGATGGGCACACCCTGAGCCAGGGACATCCAGAGCTGCGGACACCCGGTGCTGGGGACACTCGGAACTGGGGACACCCAGGGATGGGGACACCCTGAGCTGGGGACACCCAGAGCTGGAGACACCTGGGGATGGGGATACCCTGAGCTGGGGACACCCGGAACCGAGGACACCTGGAGCTAGGGACACTCAGAACTGGGAATACCCAGATCTGGAGAGGCCCGGAACTGGGACATCCAGGGATGGGGACACCCAGAGACTGGGACACCCAGAGACTGGGACACCCAGAGCTGGGGACACTGGGGGCTGGTGTCACTGGGTAGCATCGTGTGAGGCTGTGTCTATCCCCGTGTCCACCCCTGTGTCCGTTCCCGTGTCCATCCCCATGTCCATCCCCATCCAGTGCCCCAACTGGTGCTGGGAATGGGCTGGAATGGATCCAGCACCACACAGCTCCCCCCAGCCCCCTCCCAGCACCCGCTGCCCTGGCACAATTTGGGGCTGGGGGCTGGGAAGGACAAACTCCTCCCCCCACTCCCAGTCGGTTTGAGGCACTGGGCCAGCACAGCAGCAGTTCCCACACGCCCCGAAAGCGCCTAAAAATGGCAAATTCCTTTAAAAAAGGTTATTTGAGGTCTCCCTTAAAGGGGCAGGAGGCCTCAGGGTGGGGGGAGTGGGTGAGGGGTTGAAGCTGGCGTGTCGCTCTGGGTGTCCTCACTGCATCTTCTGTTGTCGCTCCTTCGTAGTCCTGGGGAGCTGGCGACTGGGGGTGGCAGT
>JANIJG010000755.1:0-16316 GCA_024611175.1 Megaceryle torquata | reverse complement strand
CTCAAATAACATCTTGAGTTTTGGGCCCCTCACTACAAGAAGGATATTGAAGTGCTGGAGTGTGTCCAAAAAAGGGCAACAAAGCTGGTGAAGGGTGTAGAGCACAAGTCCTGTGAGGGGTGGCTGAGGGAACTGGGGTTCTTTAGCCTGAAGAAAAGAAGGCTATGGGGAGACCTTATCACTCTCTATAACCACCTGAAAGGAGGTTGTAGCAAGGTGGGGGTCAGTCTCATCTTTGACATAACAAGTGATAGGACAAGAGTTGAAAGGTCTCAAGTTGCACCAGGAGACATTTAGGTTGGATATCAGGAAAAATTTCTTCACCAAAAGGGTTGTGAGGAACTGGAACAGGCTTCCCAAGAAAGTGATGAAGTCACCATCTCCAAAGGTATTTAAAAGATGTGTAGATGTAGTGCCTAGGGACACAGTTTAGTGGTGGACTTGTCTGTGTTAGGTTTACAGTTGGACTTGATGATCTTAAAGGTCTTTTCCAACTTAAATGATTCTATGATTCTATGATTAGGGACAGTCGGGACTTTAAATAAGACCAACAACCATCATGTTGGTTGAATGATATCATTGTGGTGTGTCTCAGTGGTTGTACTGCTGTTATATACAGTCCCAGTTCAAATAATCCTGACTAAAATAGTCTGGGCTCTATTTTAAGTTGTATTAAGACTTGCAGGAGAGATTGTATGTTCCCTTGCATGTGGCAAGCCATGCATATATCAGGCAAAAGGAACTGCAGATAGAAATTTCTGCTTTCACCAGGTTTACCATGTGCAAGAATACACCATGAGTTTAGTATTATTGGCCTCTCTATGAAGGAAACTTCAGCAGCTGACTGAGCTCATGCCATGGTTGATCCCACAGGCCAGTGTCATACTGTGCAGGGCAGTTTCTTTCTGGCTTGTGTTTACCTTCAATTTACTTTAAGCCATCTTTTGTTCTTTTATAAATAACACAATTTAAAAGGAAACTGAGGCATTTTTTTTCCTCTAACCTGCCTTTTCCAGTAGCTGAAATAAATGCCTCCATCTACCTTTCTCATGTCCATTTCTCTGTCCCTTCCTTCCTCCCAATATTTCTGACAACTATTACCTCCTGGCTGAACATTTCTAATAGTTGTGATCAACGCTGCTCTAGTGAAGAGTGGCCAGCTCTCTGTAACATACCTCCTGCAAAGAAGTTAAGATCATTACAGACATAACTACTGTTGATATTTACTGTGCTCAGTGATGGACTAAATCATAACAACTGTCTCTGCTGGCTTGCTGTCAGGAAGGCTTTGGAAAGTCCTCAAGGCACTTCTGCAGCACTGCACATGAAAGAGCTGGAGGGGAAGTGTTTCTCTGCACTGGACTTTTCCAGTACAAAACATCATTGTCCCACATCTTAGCTGAGCAACAAAGTCAATGTCCCACAAGTGATGACTTCTAAAGTTTAACCATTTTTTTAAATGGATAAGCCTATTGTTTAGAATAAGTACTCAAACAATCAGTGGAAGTAGCCACTCTCCCTAAAGGATATTATTAGAGAATTAAGATTATTAAAGGGACAATATGTTTGTCCTGGGTCTCACCAAAACCAAACTCTGGCTGACATCCTTCCTCTTCTCAAAAAAAAAAAGTTGTTGCTAAGGGCAAGTCAGAGATTTAGAGTGAAGAACAATGATTTTTTAAGTAAAAAAAAAAAATTAAACTTGTGTGTGGAATTAGCAACATCTTCAAAGAGAAAACATATTTATTTCTGTGATGCAGAAATAAAAGTAATTTTACATTTGTTTTTGTTAAAATGTTGATATTTCTTTGTCTTTCTTTTCTCCTTTCTTCATTAGCTAGCTTTATAAAAGTGGTTCCTTGTGTTTTGTCTAGGATATCGGTAAGCATGTACAATTAAGCCAGTGAGAGGAGTACTGTGAAACAGATGTGGACAGACCCCAGCATAATTAGATGGGTGAACTGCTGGAAGCCCTGAGTGGAGAAGGCTGTGTTCTTGTTTTCTGATCTCTGGCAGGGGAATGGAGTTGGCTGATAGTGGCTGTTTTGAACAACCCTGCGGCTTTGTGGTAATGCAGTGCAATATCATTTGGGAGAGCAGCTGGTTTCCTGATGTGGAATAACTGTTCCCTGGTTGGGATGTTCTGTGGAAGTAGCAATCTCTGCTCCAAAACTCCAAGTGCAACCTGCCTTGCATAGGGAAACTGGAGAGCAACCTCTGATAAGAGACAACTTCACTCTTCACGCAGATGGCTGACAACTGCAGGAAATTAAGACTCAATGTGAAGTGAAAGATGACCAAGAGCTGTGGGGTGGGTGGATATCCAGGAGCCTTGGGATTTATTCTGGAATAGCTCTGAATGAATAGAATGGGTGTATTTGCTTACATTTTCATCTGTGGTTCCCAGTAGCTATAGATTCCAGACTGGAGTACTAAATTAATAAATATCAGCATCACATAATTCATCTTAAACATTATTTGCTTACTGAAACTATGAAAACTTTATGAAACATACTAGAGACATGCTCAAATTTTCTTCAATTTAAATTTTAAACTTAAATATAACCACAGCAATTGCTTTTCTCTTAAGAATATACCCTGAGTCTTCTACAATGGCTTCCCAGTAATAAAGACAGTGAGAATTTAATGTGAACTGACTCAAATACCCAACAGGAAAAGCATCCTGACCAGTCAAACATCACTATAATATGTAAACCAATTGTACTGTTTAAAATATCAAGGCCAAGTTTTTATGAATCAAAGAAATATATTTCCTTTTTTGTTTCCTTGCATCAGTCCTGGGTAGGGACCTTTTACTGTCCTTTGCTCCTTTACTTTTTGCAAGAGTTAATGCAATGGAAGAGGATCCTGCTCTCCCTAAGAGCATGTAAGACTGATTCACTCCCATCTCCATAGCACACCCCAGAGATGTCACCACTGACTCATAATCAATGCTGGCAGTATCTACTTCTTGTCAGCTGTGAACACTAGGCAATATAAAGACCCTTTTTATTTACTGCTACTTATTCCTATGAAAAAGAAAATTGTGCTATTAAAAGCCCTCTTTTTCTCCATGAGCACAAATGAAAGTGTCTCCTCAGTGATTTTTCATACACCAGTAGCTTGTGCCTGTCCAGTTTGACCCTCACCATCCAAAATGAATGCAGCAGTTCTTCATTCTGCACATACTAATGGCAATGCATCATGCCATGTTTTGAACATGCTGTATAGGCTGTTCATTGTGGCTACCCTTGTGTTGTCTGTAGCGGTTGTGTCAGCTGCATCACTTGCAGTCTTGTTCCAAGACAGAGGAGACCCTGATAATTCAGCAATTAACTGGGGGAATTTGGAGCTTCAAAATAAAACTGCGGTTACCAAGATCTTGTTTGAAGTTATTTAAACCGTCAACTCTAAATAAATACAGTAACAATCATGGAGGGGGAGGTGAGAAGGAGTTGTCTGCTTGTTCTATGAAGAAGGACCCATCGATGAACTAGAGTGGGGTCAATCCTACTTTTTCATGTGAATATCCTTCAGAACTGAATCATTTAATCACAAAGTATTATTTTACAGTAATGCCTATAAAACACTTAGTTAAGATTGCACTTTTCTTCTGTTACAGATCTATAGGCATAGGTATTTACTTGGAGTCCAAGGCAAGTCCTTGGACTTAATTTGCAGTCCAATCTAATAGACCTACAGCAGGTCACTTCCATAGAGTGTAACAGTATGGTGGGAAGATTAGTACTGTCCCTTTTCAGGAAATTTTTTGCTATATATTTCCTCGCCCATTTAACTCATCCAGAGACTGCCAAATAAGGACTGTGTTATTTTCCTTGGTACATGTGAGTACCATTAATTTGCATCTGTGTAAGTGGCTAAAGTGAGATGTTCAAAACTACTTCACATGGTGATCGAAGTGAAGGAGTGAGAAATGAACAGAAAAAAAAAAAGTAATTTCTGTATGTTCATTTTTTAAGTGTTAACCACGCAGGCATTTGTGTTACTCAGGCTATTCGTGGAAGCCTCACCTGCTGCTAATAGAAGTTCTGGAAGCGTAGTAGGCAATCCAAGACAAGACTCTGTTACCATGTGTGGGTCTGCAGGCATATAGTCCCTATTTCACAAGTAACAGTTCAGGTGGAAATTTACAAATCATTTGGCATGTTAGTTTTTTCAGTGGCTGGACAAGAAATGTTTATTTAACACATTAGGATTACAAAGGCTGTGAAAATAAGCAGCGTCACAATAAAGAAAAAAAACCACAGATTTTGACAGAATGGACAGCCACCAAAGATATTTTAAAATCTAAATTTAAAAGGTGATATCATCAGCAATGATAAGCTACTGTTCTGCCACTTCCTAATTTGTGGAATTGTTTCGCATTTAAAATCACTTCTATATTGAGAATGCAGAAGATGGGTTAATTTCTATTGTATTTGACTACCCAAACAAAATCCTAGTGTAGTTAAGCTTCTCTAAACTCAGCCTGTGGTACACGTGATTGAGGGTTTTGGTAGTGAAATTTCAAAAGGAACATATGCTGAGGATTATATCTGGGGGAAAAAAAGGAGAATCTAATGATGACAAAATGTGTACCTATCCATCTGTCAGGTTTGCACGCACATGTAGCTAGCAAGAACTGGTATCAAATACTCAGAGGGCCTGTGCTGCCTATGTGTTATACTCAATCTGTCCACCAAATTTTCTTTTCCAAGAGCTGTGCCTAAGCAGCAAATGTGAATCCAGTTCCACACGTTGCAGAGCAGGCATCTGCATTTTTAATTTAACAATGACCACAATAAAATCAAGGTTTTCTTCCTGAGAAAGAGTTGTTCCAACAGTAATTATCCCAAATCTATTTAGCAGTTTGCAAATTGACTAATATGATGTAATGCAATGGGGAAAAGCAGAAATATTTTATTAGAATTTGTCAGTTTGCTATCTGTGTATTTTGTCTTTAAAAGATATTGCTTAGAAAATCACTAAGTATTTGCTTTTAGTTATTAAATTGCTTTGGTTAAAATGCTGAACTACCTCCTCTGAGGTCATTATGGATTTGTTTGAGGGATTTTAGGTTTTGGGTTGCTGCCAGGACAATATATCTAGAACTACCTGTTCTAGTTTGGTTTAATAAGCTATCACTTGGAAGGTTAATCAAAATCTCTTTTTCAACATACAAGTGTAGTGTCCTATTACTAAAATACGGTTCAATGTGACTGTGCCTTAAATGCCTTGACATTCCAGTATGTTCATCTTTACAATGTGTAATCATTCTACATGGTTTTTTTTCAACATGTGAAAGGGAGACTATGCAGCAATTGCATAATCATCACATTTCAGACAGTCCTTGAGCGATCAATGGCTTCAGGCTTAGTCTTCCCTTGGGATCTGCTTTTGGACAGTGTCAGAGGCAGGACTTTGAGCTAGTCTCACCTGTAGTTTTACCTAGTTCCTATAAAGCCAGTTGATGTATGAACTCATCAGATGTGCTAAGATTCATATTATTGTCAGTACTTGTTACTTAAGACATGCAGTTGTAGCATGTCCTTAAATCTTCATGTTCTCCTTTCCTTTGCCTCATCTATACAAGAAGATCATACCTAGTAAAATATATTGTAAAACAAATTGGCCAATTGTGCAAATTCCAAATGTGTGCCTACACTTAACTGTGTTGAACTTGAGGTTTCTCAATCCACCTTGAGTTGGTAATATGCTAGCTTTGGTTCATTCAAGTAATGATCTTGCACTGTATTGAAGATTAAAACTCAACTTCATCCAGTTACTTGGACTCATGTTTCTTTGCTCTTAGTTTTTGGCGTTTTTTTTAAGATAACTGCTTTCTTTTTAACACACTGAGCATAGACAATAAGCATCTATCATACTGTATTTTGTTTTTAAAGTTAAGAGACAGAGGGTTTGGCAGAAAAAGTTTTCATTTTGGTCAACACAAGCATACGCTTCTGTTTTAAAGTGATTATTGCTAAAATGAAAGTCCATAACAATTTTAGCCCATTTTTCCATTACCTCACACTTACAATTTGTAAAGTCTCTGCAGATCCAGGTTTTGGGGAGAATGTTTTTTTGTTACTGCTCAATAGTTGTATTTGATTGTTCAGCAGTGAGAAGACAGGACCTCTGCCAAAACTTTTAAATCACCTATATAAAAAGGCAAATGCCTGGATACAGAATTAAACACTTCTTACTTATCACAAACACATGTAAGTCTCTGGTTTTCTGTTTCTGCTTGTTATGACACGTTAGAATCTCTTCTCAACATACGTGTAGAGGCAGTGTGGTCTATTAGATAAATCACTAGGCTTAGAGTTCTAAGACCCAGATATTCTAACTGTGACTTTGTTACAAGCACTGGGGAAAATCCTATTCCATCTTTCAGGACAAATTTTTACTGGAATCATGTAATGACAATAGAGCCAGCTAGAGAATATTTATTTATGAATATGTGCTTTATTTTATGGAAAGAATTAATTGCATCCTGTAATTTACCAGTAGTTTCTGATAAGGTCTTCAATAAATTAATTTTGCCTGTCTTTTCACAAACCTGTAACTGGCTTATTCTGGTTTAAATTGGATCCACCTTCCAGACTGCTAAGTACTCCAAGAGCACCAGTTGTCACAAAACCAAGCAGAAATGTGAGAGGTTGCATACAGAGAAAGAACATGCAAGAAAACACCTGAGGGTTCCCTAAGACCTTGTTTTCAAAAGAGGAGATGGTTGTGCCTCACATTTTTATTCTACCTACTGTATATCTTCAGACACAAAACAGGAGAAAAAAAAAAAACAAAAACAACTTTAAAATATATAGTTTACATTCTCTGTTGCAGATTAGACTCTGGGAAAACTTAGTTTCACTCTGAAGTAGGCAGGAATGGTGACACTCGGGCAGGCTAGATAGTTTAAATAATCTTCCAGCTGCTGACCCACAGTATATACATGTCCCTTCAAAGAATCACTGACGTGACTGTGGAGACCCTTGGGGACAGCTATAGTAGAGATACAGAGCAACCTTGCAGGCTGCCTTGGGGCAATCCCATACCGTGAAGATGGAGGTGCTTGAACAACAGTAGAACGTGTATGTTTCTGTGTGCTATGGTGTGATGCTCATCTAGGGCAGGAGCAGGGGCAGGAGTACAGCCTGGCAAGGAGAGATGGCATGTGGCTGGACAGCTGCTCAATATACTCTGTGCATTGACCTGTTTAACAAATCTTTCCTGTTGGAAAGGGCCTGTTATTGCCCTGGGTTGGGCTAGGATAGGGTTAATTTCACCAGAAGCTAGGAGGGGGCCACAGCCAGGACAGAAAACCGAACCAGACAATAGGATATTCAATACCATACTGATGACATGCCCACTATATAAGGATGGGAGGCGGCAGGATGAGTCTGAGAGTGCGGCCATCGGTGCAGCTCTCTGCAGTCGGTGCAGTTTGGATCACTCACGTTATGTATCGTTTCATTACTATTATTGTTATTGCTTTTTTTTCTTCTCCTTTTGCGTTGTTCTGTTAAATTCTCCTTATCTCAGCCCACGGGGTTTTGTCTTTCCCCCCTGTTGTCCTTCCCTTCCAGCAGGGAGAGGTGTGGGGTGAGTGAGAGGCCACATGGTACTCAGCTCCTGATTGGGTCTAAACCACGACAGTCATCAAACAAAATATTCAGAAGGCATTTCTGTGAGTTCCAGGAGGCAAGGAACTGAACAGCCTTCAGCCCCGAACTGCACTGCTCTAGGTGGCAAATTGAATAGGAGAAGACGACTGTGTGGGTGGAGGGTAGAGGGGGCAAAAGGAGGAGCAGAGACATGTAGGGGGAGCAGGGACACAGGAGAAACTTGCAGGAGCAAGGCAGCACAGAGAGTTATGGACCCATTCTTAAAGAGATTACTTCAATTTGCACAGCAAAAAAAAAAATAGGTACAGCCTAAATTCAACCCTAAGCACTTAAAACTCCACAGGGTGTCTGTGCTCTCCAGGGGCACCATTTTTATGCCTCTCTGAATTGGATCCTGAAGGTCGCAGGCAAAATTTTTCTTGGCTTTAGCTTATAGGATCAGTGTGTGCTCTGGCTTTTTTCTTCGTAACCATTTAGTGTGTAAGTGGAATGGAGTCAAATAAAATTTCTTTGTTAACACATTTTAATTTTCTTGTTATAACCAAGAAGCAACTACAGATAATTTTAAGGACATTGTAGCAAGATGGAGTTGTGGAAATACATTCATAAGAAAAAGAACCACTTTGAGGTGCTATTTAAGAAAATAGGTATGTTTTCTTCCATCCTAACAAACTTGAATGCATCCCTATCTTCCTATATTGTATTCTTTCAATAGTCTTTTTAACATATCCCTCACACTCTGTATATTTTGGTGGTTTTAGAAGAGGTCACTAAAGAGCTCAAAGAAGCTACCAGCTGTGACATGAATCTCCATTACCAGCCCTCTTCAATAGCTTGTCTTTCATATTTGAAAACATTTAGTGGAGTATTTTGCCAGCTTCTTAGTATGACCATAAGAGGCCTCAGACTCTCAGCTTTCATAGCTATATTCCAAAATTAGAGTTCTCACGAATTGGCAAGTTTCCAGTTCCTAAAACAAAATATGGCAAAATACAGCACTGTGAGCTATTAGCACTTGTCCCCAACATCAATGTCTAAGCACTTCTACTCGTGCTTTCCAGCTATCCACAAAAGTTACCTGTACTGCAGAAATTACTCACAGTTAGAACTGTAATTCATTTAACAGTAAATTTAACAAGTGCCACAAAGAGGTCATATTTAAGAAGAAAGATATCACAGGAACCTTATAAATATGCTTCATAAAGAACCTGGATTATTTTGATATTTGTCTTTCCATTGTTAATTCTGTAATAATTTGTTTGGAGATGTAGTGAAGTATCTAAAGAAACTAGTGTGGATCTCCTTGTTAAATACTTTTTCAACTGGAGACCAAGCTCTTGTTTTAATTTTGACCAAGAAAACAGTTCTAGTTAGGAAATGTCTTGAGGCTCCAAGTTTCTTGCTGAATGCAGGAACAGGACACAGTGGGGTTGTGTCCACAGCCGTGGGCTGTCTTCTGCCCCCTGCCAGGGCTGTGTTGGTTAACAACTCTCAGCAATGATTTCTCTGCCTGTCTCCTGGGACTGCACACCACACAAACCAATAAGACGCTGCTCTTTGCCAACACAGACCCAATGCTTATCATCCTGGTTTGCCTTCATTTTCAAACAGGGGGATTCTAAAGCCAGGTGGCTTCACTGAGTGCATTTTGTTTCCTGGTGCTCTGGTTTTTATCCAGAGCTGTCGAGGAGCCACTTACCAGAAAACTACCTTAAATAAGACCATAGAACAGCAGTGATTTAAAATCTTGATCCCAAAACACAGCTACAAAAGAGGACAAAAACAAGTTGCAAAGCTGCACTGATGTCAATCACCTGTCCTAATTTTTAGTTAGTGGCACCTGCAGCAGCTTGGATTCTAAGGGATTTCTTGGCTATAGCTCTTTCCAGTTTGCACTCCTTCCAGTTTGCATCATCAACAACCTTTCTGAGAGTGCAGTCTGACCAATCATCCAGGTCATTTTAATAAAGATGTTGAACAGTATTGGACCAACTAGGGACCATGGGGAACATCACCAGTTCCTGCTTGATTACTTTGTGAAGTTTATCACCTTTTGAAGCGGCCTAAAATTTCAAAGGTGAAAATTACTTCAAGCTATCTTTGCCTGTACACTTTGCCTTTCTCCTTCATCAGGGCTTCTGCAGGCCATGGGTTCTCAGCCCTGTTTTTTTTCTGAGAATCAAATTAATAGCTGATGATCACTAGCACGTTCATAGCAACTGTAATAGACCTAAATGTTCATCAGAAAGACCTAAGAATACAGATATTGCAAGGCATGCTTGGCTCCAATATTATTCATAGACTCCTAACAACCTCCAGAGGCTGAACAAAACTAGAAGCATTGCTTTTTGAGAAGTTTCAGTGGCAGTATTTTATCCAGCTATTAATTTTCCTGTATACTGTACATGCATTTCATATTTCAGTGACAAAGGAGGAATTCACAAAGGTTCACTTCAGTAGGGAGGTGCGTCAACAGTAGGGAGTTTTGGGGGGTGGTTTAGAGCAGGAGCTTAACTTCAGGCACTCTAAATCATACCTCTGAAGGAGCGCCTTTCTTTCCAGTGCCTGTAGAGGAAGTGCAGAGAGATTAACCTCCATCAACACTCCTCTAAATGTCAATGCAAAAGATTGCATATGATGGCAGTTAGGAAATCAGATAGTTTAATGCAGCCATTAATTAAACAAAAACATTAAGGCAATCTCACCACAGATTTTCATAACTGTAACTGAAATAGAATTTCAGTGTTTGAAAAGATTTTTGTAATTAATTGCATCTGTAGAAGCAGAAAAATACTAAGTGTCTGAAAAATTACCCCTTGATGCCCCTAGCACATTTAAGTGAGCAAAGAAAAGGTACCCTGTCTTTTCATAAGTGCACTTAGAGTACAAAAAGTAATGCTTTGAAGACCTGTCATTCAAAACATGGTATATACATGTTGCAGCATATAAATAAAGCAAAGTGAAAACTTTCTTAAAATATTTATGCACACTGTAAGATTTAATGTTTCCTCAAAAACACCATTTACGAAAGTGGTTGATATAGTAAAAAATGCACTTAACCCTTGGACTGTGTGTCTGAGCATTTCCTGGTATAGGTTCATGGTGGCAAAATGAAGAACCATAAATCCACAGAAGACACTGCAGTAAATGTGTGAATAAGATGTTCTTGGACTCCATCACTAGTGGATTCCATCAAGTTAGGGAGAAGGAGGTCGATGCTTTTCAGTCTCCATTGACAAAGAATCAGGAGTAAAGAAAAAACTGTACCTATATGCTGAAAGCACACATCACTTTAGAGGAAATGCATTACCAGTAGTCAAAAAAGTAATACCTTGGGTAATATTCCTTTCTAAATTGCAGACTGAAGTAGTGTTTAAATTTTGTATCAATCAGGAGCCAGCAGTAATTTTGTAGTATTTAAACCAAGCTAAAGATCTTTTTGTATGTAGAATATGAAGATCTTTCCTATATGAGCTACTAAAGACACAGAGGTTTTCAGAAAAGGCTCATCCCTACCAAGTGAATGAATATTTGCAATGTTTATGTGTGAGTGATGTTGAGACATCTGGATTCCACATAACTTAAAAAGAATTTTCTGTAGTTGCTACATTTACCAGCATAGACACCATCATATCTCTGTTATATACCACACTATGAGTGAGAACACAGGAAATTGCTATATACCCAAGAGTGCATTTTAACTGATATTCTTCTGTAAAGTATACTTTCTGAAATGTTAACAAGCACTCAGATTACATTCAATGTTAGATTTTTTTTCTGTTGTTTGTTATTGCTAAGCATTTTTATTACAGTGTATATAGCTTTATCTACATAAAAAGTACAATAAGGTGCATTTCAGTGTAATGCAAAGATGAGATTAAAATACAGTTCAGCTAAAAATCATAGCCTTTTTCCATCAATAACTGTTGCAATAGGAGTTCATCTGACACACAAGAATGAATTGCTACTTTAATGATTTTTACTGAAGAGAACAAGACCCCTAACATGACAGAAAACTCAGCAGGTCTGTATATATTAAGCAAATTATTAGAAAAGGACAATATGGGAAGATGAGCTAGACCATTCCAGTGCATATAAAACATTTTCCCATTAATGCTATTTTATTCAGAAGCAGTCAGAGACTTATTAAATGCATTATCAGTTTACCATAATTTCCTTTATCTTCAGTTTATATAATTTCTCTCTCTCTCTCTCTCTCTCTCTCTCTCATCCTCCTAAGGCTCTAGGATCACTCAGTGGTAAGTTTTGATATGAGATCAGTATTTTGGCCCCTAGTATATAAATGCGTCTTAGATATGCAGGTACTGAGCCATGTAAACATCTGTAATTTTCAGATGAGGAGTTTAGGGGGACATATTCATGGCAACTGAGTTATGGCAGATTCAGCATCACAGCTGGGCTCCTTGCCAGCCTTACTGTCCTTCCCATATTACCAGCCATTGAGGGCACAGAGTTACTAGTGAGGATGTAATTTTGGGGCTGTATAAGAAAGCTGACACCCCAGGAAAGCCAACCATATGAAAGGCAGGTCTGAGGCAGCTTGGCAGCAAGTCAGCTTCTAAGTAGTAATGCTTGTATTAAAGATATTCTGCCTTCCACGCTTAATAAAAATAAAGTTTGATTGAAGACATATTCAAATTGCACTCTGTCTGATGCCAGGTATTTCATATTAAACAGTTTGGGGAGTTTTGTTATCTGAAGCAAAAGGGATTTAGATTTATTCCAGACTTTCACAGTAGAAACTTGCCCTATGGACTGAAGCCACTGAGTCAGGGTAAAAAAAAAAAAAAAAAAGGCTACTGGAGGTCTGATCATCTTCCTTTTGGCAGAGAAACTCATGATTCTTTGCATGCTTTTCAAAATTGTTCCACTGTAGAGGAGGAGTTACCCTTTGCTGCAGTACTAGGAAATCCCCATTTTGCCTTGAAACTGTTGCAGGGTCCAATATGATATTATTTTTTTCCAGAAGTACAGAGGTCAGGACTCCTGTGACGATGAACTCTAATCTCCCTCCCTCTCTCCCACTTTCTATTCCTTGTGTTTACAAAGTTAAGTTTGCTGCAAACAGGAAAATCAAGACCAGAGAAGCAAATCAAGAGAGCCACAAGTTACATATTGGCTTTTTCTTTGTTATTTAGACAGACCAATCCTATGGCAATCCAATTATATTTGAAACCCAGGTCATGGTATTTGAATTCTCAATGGCACATCAGATATCCTTGGGGATCCATAGCAGGCTATGAAGTTCCATAAAACCTGTATTAGATTAATACACAATTCACCATTTAGAAGATAAATAGAGGGACAGCCTTGCCAGTACAAATTCTTCATTTATTTTTAGGTGATGGGAAATACAATGCCTGTATTGGGAGCTCTGATTAAAAAACTTATTAGCTCAACATTTCATATCACTAGCTGACAGCATACAGGCAAATACATGTTATATTCATTGGGATTTGCATAGGTGATTTTACCTATAGTGCAGCCATAGACAATTAGAGGATAAGAACTGTCAGTAAAATAATCTGTATACTGAAGGAGGTAAAGCCCTACCTGGAGCATAAACAAAAAATTTAAAATAGAGAACTACTGACATAAAGGGTTTTGAAAAGTGTCTACGCAATAAGTGTCCTTTTGAAGATAAGTGCAGGTAGAAGAGGATATTAGGAAATTCCACACTGAGCCATGGCCTGGGAAAGCAGGTAACGGGCCAAAGCATGCAAACAAGTCACATCTTCCTGACCACATTCTTACAATAACAGCTGGAGGTTGTTTCAGGCTCTGTACTTGATGCAGAGAAAGTTTTACTCTGCTATCTCAACATTTTTTCCATTTTTGAACTATTTTTATTGTTGTATCTCAGCGTATTTCTCAGAGAGGATAGTATTTTGCAGAAAAACCTCTGGGCCTTTCCTAATGACCCAGTGACCTTAATCTCTAACGTTTTGTGGTTTCCTGTGTGGGGAAGTACTAGAGCAGCTGACTACAATGCTTCTGCATTTTGACTGCTATTCTATTCACTGACCAAAACAAGCCAATAGTCAGGATAGTAGTGAAACATCTGCAAGGAAGAGGGCATATTTCTTCCTTTTACTGTTGGGTATTCCTGGCTAATTTGAGAATGCTTTCAGCTACAACACCACAATAATTTCAGCTTTGTGTTGTTTTGTTCTGCTGTGGTTTTCATTTGCTGGAGAGGAGAGGAGAGAGTTTCCCTGGTGCAATTGTTTGTGTCAGGTAAACTCTCCATACATCTCTTCTTAAGGAATTCAGTTCATTAAAGACCAGTTAGACACCAATGGCTCTATTCACCTCATTAAGGCTAACTTAAAGTAGCAAAACCAGCAAATTGCTGTTAGGGATTTATAGCTAGAGTTTTAGCAGGCTGTGAACAGATAAATACTGAGGCAAAGACTTGGATCCTTTTACTGTATTTTTCACTCATAATTTTGAATATAAATATATTTAAAGAATATTTACCAAACCTGGAGTCAAACTCTGAACATGTAACAAGGAAAACATTACCAAATACAATTTCAAGAACTTTCAGAACAAACATTCTGGGTAAAAATGACCCAGGTTGCATACACAACACTTTCAGAGGCCCAGGTCCCTGTGAATGTGAACTTTGGTTCTCCTCCTTACCAAGATGAAAACATTATCTGATGGTTCAGACAACACTATCCCAGAAATGGCTGCACAAGTACAGCAGGAGTGCATCTACACACATTTATGTGGAACTATAACTTTGTTCGGATTCCTAAACACAACTTGTGTTCCCAGAGGCCTGAAAGCAATCAATAAGTTTGACATCCTATCTATATTGTTTATCCAATATAGATAGGATGTCTCTAAGGTTTACAGAAATGCAAGACTTTTGTAGGTCCTCTACAAGAGCTTCATAGCTGTTGTCTTTATTGCCAGATTGCATGCTAAACAATTGGGTTTGCTGAGGCCCGCTGCTTTAAGAAGGTAGAAGTAATGTTCCATGTTTTCAGGGGTTTTTTTTTCAGTTTTCAACCAACAGTATTGCACAATATTTCAGAAGGTTTGCTGGAGGTAAAATTTCAAGATTTTGAGTAGCCATATCAAATACCAGACTCCAAAAGCTGCACTAGACTACAATATGGGTATAAATGTGTGTGTGTGTGTGTGTGTGTATGTGTATACACCCACTTATGATACCCTATTCAGTAGACAAAGAATGTTTTAGTACATGCTCTAATTTATGCAAAATGGTATTCCCTAAGAAAATACAATCTTGGGAATTAAATTATTTCAACCCCAAATTTCTATTATCATAAAATGGTAGGGGTTGGAAGGCACCTCTGGAGATCATTGAGTCCAACCCCCTTGCCAACTCAGGAACACCTAGGGCAGGCCATGCAGGATCAGATCCAGGTGGGTCTTGAAAGACTCTAGAGAAGGAGACTCCACAACCTCTATGGGCAGTCTGTTCCAGTTCTCTGTCACTCTCACAGTGATGAAGTTTTTCCTCATGTTGAGGTGGAACTTCCTGTGTTTCGCCTTGATGCCATTACCTCACATCCTATCACAGGGCACAACTGGCCCCTTCTACTTGACACCCACTCTTCAGATATTTGTAAACATTAAGAAGATCCTCTCTCAGTCTTCTCTTTTCCAGGCTAAACAGTCCCAGAGCTCTCAGCCTTTCCTCATAAGAGAGATGTTCCAATCCCTTAATCATCTTTGTAGCTCTCCATTGGAGTCTCTCTAGTATTTCCCTGTCCCTCTTGAACAGGGGAGACCAAAATTGAACAAAATACTCCAAATGTGGTCTCATTAGTGCAGAGTAAACTGGAGGAGAACCTCCCTTGACCTGCTGGACACACTTTTCTTTATGCACCCCAGGATACCATTGGCCTTCCTGGCCACAAGGGCATATTGATGTTCTGTGAATAACTTACTGTCCACCAGGATGCCAAGGTTCTTCTCCATGGGGCTGCTTTCCAGCAGATCTACCCCTAACTTATACTGGTACATGATGGTGTTCCTCCCCAGGTGTAGGACTCCAGACTTACCCTTGTTGAATTTCATTAGATTCTCCTTTGCCCATCTCTCCAGTCTGTCCAGAACTTGCTGGATGGCAGCACAGCTTTCCTGTGTATCAGCCACTCCTCCCAGTTTAGTATCATCAGCAAACTTATTGAGGGTGCACTCTATCCCTTCATCCAGGTCATTGATGAAGATATTGAATAAGACTCGACCCAGAATTGACCCCTGGGGAAACCCCACCACTACTTCCAGGCTGACATCTGGACTCTGTACCACTGATCACAATCCTTTGAGCTCTGTTTTTCAGCCAGTTCTCAACCCATCTCACTGTCTGCTTTTCTAACCCACAATTCCTGAGCTTACTCATGAGGATGTTATGGAAACAGTATCAAAATTCTTGCTGAAGTCAAGGTAGACAACATCCATTGCTCTCTCTGCATCTAACCATTCAGTCACAACATCACAGAAGGATATCAAATTAGCCAGAAATTACTTCCCCTTAGTAAATCCATGTTTTGCTACTGTTGATAACCTTTTTTCTTCCATGTGCTGAGATATGATCTCCAGAATGAGATGCTCCATTACCTTTCCAGGGATGGGGGTGATGCTGACTGGTCTGTAATTACCAGTATCTTCCTTCTTGCCCTTTTT
>JANIJG010000753.1:16096-45266 GCA_024611175.1 Megaceryle torquata | reverse complement strand
TGGGTGGAGCAGGGGGGTGGCACCAGGTGATCCCCAGAGGTCCCTTCCAACCCCCACCACACTGGGATTCTGTGACCTGTTCACTGAGGCCGAGCTGAAGCTGCAGCTCTCCTCGCGTGGAGCCGGCCGTGGCAGTCCCCGAACACCTTCCTCCTGCAGCCTGGGAACGGCCAACGAGATCGTGAAACGAGGAAAGTGGAACTTTCAACTAAATACCTCTACCAAAGCTACAGGATCTGCGAACATCCACCCCGCTCTGAGGTCTGCCCGAGCGCCGTGGCTCTGCCGGCTGCCGCGGGGCTGTCCTGCAGCGAGTGAGAGACCCTCTGGACTACAGCTCTTGGGAGTTGCTTTTGGTTTCCCCATTTCTGCGCTGAGCCCTGATAAGGAAATTGTCCCTTTTGGCGTCCTCTTTAACTGTGCAGTGAAGGGTGGAAGTCACCCGTGCTGTGCTGAAAGCTAGGAAAGCTGGCTGATGTAATTTGAAGTTCTTTTGCGTGGGCTGGAAAACGTTCCCCACTTACACAGCAACAGCACAAGTGAGATCAGGTATCGGTGTAGTCCTGGGAGGAAGATCCATATATAGCGACCGCCTTTGTGCATGTGTATGTTTATTGACGTGTAATAATGCACTTAAATTCTTACTTTCATGCTGACTGACACTAAGCTGTGCTCTATGGGCACTAAGATTAACAGTTTTAAATTAGTAATTGTGGATTGCTAATTGAGAATCCCCTACTAATTGCCACTACTACCATCGATGGGCGACGAAGGTACGAAAAGACGTGGACGTAGTTTGGTTTTTTACAAACTGGCTGCTCTTAGGTTTTCATTTGGGTCTAAAGATGAGGAGCAATCCCTGCAGAACCCTGAGAAGCAAAAAAACTGCCTCTGCCTCGACCAGCACTTTAAACAGGAGCCTGTTGACTGAGGCAGCCCCTTCCCCACACCCCTTCAGTGTCAGTCAGGAGGCTGCGGCCCCCCCCCTCCCCCCGGCATTAGACCAGCTGCTGCCCCTTTCTGCACCACTGGTTAAACTGGACTTAATTCTTTCTGAAGAGGAGCGTTCAGCCTTCACTGCTCTGGCCCGGGAGGGGAGACCTGCTCGTGGCAATGCTGCTGTACCTGGGCAGGAGCTGGGTGCTGGTGGTGCCCTCTAGAAACCTGCTGCACCAACCAGCTAAAAGTGAAGTAAGTACTGAAAAGAGCGCTTGGCTTTTTCACTCTGTGCTAGCCACCGAGTACAGGCTCTGTCACCTCCCCCCTAATATTGCCAAAAAGCCCCCATCTCTTCCTCTGTATATACCTATCTAAATATATATATATAGTGTTTGCATTTGCAGTAATAAAATACTTGAACTCCTGTGGTTTCCCATAAACTTAGGCTGATTTATAACACTATTAAAATATATAAAACGTCAGCTAGAATCTCAACCAGGCGTAGTTGAGGGGGTCTTCTCTTTGTTCCAACATCGTCACTTCCTAGTTTGTGTGGTGTTCTGCTCCCTTTGGTCTGTCTGTCTAACAATCAGCTTCGAGCCGAAGGAGGCGGCCGTCTCGTGCTGGAGCGGGCTCGGTCCGGAGTGGGGGGACGAGACAAGGCAATCCAGGGAAGGAGAGGAGGGAATGCAGGGAATGAGGTCATCGGAGAGGGAGAGGTACTTCATTTAATTGAAGCTGTATGTGTGAACTAAAACTGTGCTGAAAATGGTGCCTTTTAATCGAGCAAGAGTTTTTATAGCGGGGGTGTGCACACTGGTGGTGCTGGGGAGGGGGGCACAGGGCAGCAAACACCCCCTTTTTAGGAGCCGTCCTACAGCGAGGGAAGAGCTCAAATTTTACACGTGTTGAATACTGAAGGTGACTACTGACTGACTTTCTCAAGCGTACGTTGCCCCCGTCCCTGGGCAGGGCTGGCGAGAGCAGAGGCCGCGTCCGTGTCCCACACGTTTATAAACCTCTGCAGAATTGTCCCCGTGTGTCGCTCCGGTACCGTCGGGGGCTGACCAAAGGGCTGTTCCCGACCCCCTTTGTAAGAAACAGCAATAAAAGATGCCAGTTTTGTACAAGGTGCCTCCTCTGCCTCTGCTTTCTGGGGCAGGATGGGGCTGTTACCAGGTGAATTGGGCCTGTTCGGGGGTAGGATGGAGCTGTGCTGGGTGAGTCTGGGCTGGGTCACTCCAGGTTCCCCACAGTTCCCTCTGGCTGTGGGGCCACCCTGCACCTCTGGGACCAGGCTGGGGCTGGTCTCGGCACCCTGTGGGTGTCTCCTCACCAGTGCTGGCCCAGGTCACAGTCCCAGTGCGGCCGCCCAGGAAGGCAACAGGAGTGGGGACACCTCAGCAGACAGGTCCCTGCTGGGGGCTCCAGGGGGGAATGGAGGGGACCATGGTCTCCAGCTGCAGGGCTGGGGGGTACAGATGTTCTGGCAGCTGTCACAGAGGCACCACACCAGTGCTGCCAGCGCAGCCAGGGCCGTGCCCACTCCTCGAGGAAGCACTCAAGCCCCAGTGCTTGCCCTCACCGAGTAGTTGCCATCAGAGTGTGATTTTTCCAAAGCTGATGTTCCTAATGATCCCTTTTTCCACTTCTCCACATGCCCAGGGCCAGGGTGTCCTACACTCTCAGGATTGAGGGGAGGCCATACCTCATTCACCTCCAGCAGCTGTAAGTTGTCCCCAGGGGTGCCTCATCTGACCACTGCTCCTGTTCCCAGTGGCTGCTGGGCTACAGGCTCTGCTGGGGTGCTGGGCGGTGCCAGGCTGGGGGTGATTCCAGTGCTGGTGCTGCTCCTTCAGGCTCTTTCCAGCCTCTGCAGCTGCTGGGATCGTGCCCAGCACAGGCACATCCCAACTCCCTGAGGAGGTAGAGGGCTGGAGGAGGGTGTGAGGGACGTTCATGCCCACGAACCCTGATGCCAGTGGGTTCTGGCTCTGCCAGTGTGACATGTGCAGGCTGCAGGACCTGGAAAAAGCTCAAGAAATCAGCTAAGAGAGGCTGTTTTAAATGCTGCACTTCAGGCTTTTCTTTTGTAGTGACTTAAGTAGTGGTTTCAGGATTTAGGTGTCTGATGAGAAGGGATCTTTACGCTCTGATTCAACCCCTATCTAGGTAACCTTGGACTGCTCTGGGGGTTTCTGTCCATGTTGCAGTGGCTGTTTGGGCGACAGGTGAGGGCATCACCTTCATGGCCACGGAAGGGGCTCTGTCCTCTGTCGTCATCCAGGGAGGCTGCCCCAGGACACAGCTCGGGGAGAGCATTTCAAGCTCAGTTCTGCGTCAGCAGCCTCTAATCCTCCCCCTTCTGCGGAGAAAGCAATGGAAACGACATCATCCAAAAAAGCAAATTCTTATCAGTGAGTAAATTTAATCAGTGAACTGACCTACTACTTGTAATCCCATGTTTCTGGGGTTCAGGGCTGCTGAGGGTTTGGTGGTTCAGGGACAGGTATTAGATTTCTCTAATTAGCGTTCGCCTTTGCCAGGGCCATCTGCTTCGTCCTGTGCCGGTGCTGCAGGAACCAGCTCCCCTCCATGAAGGGCTGAGTGGGGTCCTCCCCACCACAGGATCCTGGGCAGAGACAGGGGTGGCACAGAGGGGGGCCTCAGTTCTCCCCTGGGAGGGCTGAGGTGATGTCCTCAGGGGGGTTTGGGGTGATTCCCAGGGGTATACTGAGGAGATTCCCCAAGGCTGAGGTGATCCCTGGGGCTGAGGCACCGCTCTGTCTCTGTGCAGCTCTGTCACCGAGGAGGGCAGCAGCTGCTCAGAGCCAGACCTTGACCCAGAGCCGGTGCCAAGGCGCGGGTGGTGGTGTTGGGTGGAGCAGTGTGTCCGTGGGGCAGTGTTTCTGGCCGTGTCCTCAGACCTGCACCCCCAGAGATGCCCGTCTCGTTGTCTGTGCTTCCCCCCACCAAGCCCTTGGCACCTCTGGTCCCAGCCCGCAGCAGGAGCAGCTTTCTCTGCGGGCAGCTCTCACGCTGCTGATTTTCCCCCAGGAAACCACTGTTTTGGCAGGTCCAGCTCAGAGCATCCTGCCAAGCCCCCCTCGACGGGGGGGACCCACCAGGCTGACCCAGTGACCGTCAGCTGCAGGGACCCTGCCCTGCCAGGCGCCAGGCTGGGCGGCTCTCGGCGGCACCAGGGGTCTCGGGCCATGGCGGCCGAGGCACAGGAAGAGCGCGGGGCGGATGCACGGTCCCTGCTGTGGCCGCCGGCTCCTTCCCGCCAGCGTGGGGCCGGAGAGAGGCCGGGCTGAAGGGCAGTGGTGCTGGAGGAAGCCTGACTGACCAGAGCAGGCGTCGCGCCAGGAAATCCCCCTGTGCTGGCAGCCCCCTCCCCACTCTGGCTGCCGCCCACATCCCCTGGACAGACAGACAAACCACGACACTCACCCTCACACTGAGTCACAGAATGGTTTGGGTTGGCAGAGCCCTTTCAGAGCACAGAGTCCAACCATCCCCCAGCACTGCCAGGGCACCACTGACCCATGGCCTCAGCACCACAGCTCCACGGGGGGCTTGGAAACCCCTCCAGGGATCACGGGGACTCCACCCCTGCCCTGGGCAGCCTGGGCCAGGACAACTCTAGAGGGAAGAAATTTTTCACTACAGCTGCTGAAAACTGTTATTATGGTCTTGTGTTTTGTTTGGCACTGGGAATTTCATGGCAACATCAGCTCATGTTCAGCCACCGGGCTGTTCACTGGAGGTGCAGATAAACCCTGAAGCGACACAAAACATGGATTAGGGATTTTCACTCCCTGCCACGCAGCACTTGCTTCTGCGGCAGCTGCTTCACATGGGGCTCCTGTTAATTTATTCTGGCCATGCTGGGCACGTCGTCAGCAGGTACAGCAGCAGCAGCACCTCATGTGAGCCGGGGGCTGAGGATACAGTCGTGCCCCCATTATCACTCCTGCAGGGGACAAAGGTCTTCAGGCCCCTGGCACCCAGGTGATGTCAAAGCCTGACAGGAGCTGCAGGCAGCTCCCACAGCCACCAACCCACGGCTGCCCTGTTGGGCTGTACCTGCTGCTGTGGTGCCTGCAGGTCCGTGTTGCTGTGTGGGGTCCGTGCTCCTCTCTGCAGCCTCCAGCAAGATGTGGCTTGCACTGTTCCTGCAGACCAAGCGCAGCACACAGGACATCGGTTTGTCATTCCAGGGTCCTGGGGAAGGCCACCTGCAGAGCCAGCGTCCCTGAGCTGCCACCAGCCCCAAGTACCCTTGTCCTCTTTGCTGCAGCTGCCCAAGGGAGCCCCAGCTTCCCTGCAGCTCTGAGGGGAGGTCCTGGGGGGACACAGCACGGAGCTTCCCTGAGTTTTCCTCATAGGTGGACGCCCATGGGGACAGAGGTCAATGTGTGCTCTGTGACAACGCCTTATCAACAACCTTTACCCGTGTTTGCTCGGACCCTCCGGCCATTGGGCATCCGGGCCCTGGCTCCCCCCGGGACAAGGTACGGCTCCCGCAGCCGGGACACGGGGCGCTGGCTCAGCACATACCGGGAGCGGGGCAGCCTCCACCGAGCCCACGTCCCGACCCTGCAGCCAGCGCCCAGTGATGGAGGCCGGCGACGGCGCGGAGGAGACCCCGCTGCCTCTGGTGCTGAGCAGGTTCCAGCTCTCCGAGGAGTACGGCTTCCTTCTCCCCCATCCTCTGGTAGGAGATGGCTGTGCCCCTGTGGCTGCGTGCTGCAGGAGACAGAGAGCAGAGAAATAGAGGGGTGGGTGAGCAGCTTCATGATTGGGTTTTAATTTAATGCTGCTCACTTTATAAAAAGCGATGAGGAAGGCACGTGCTATTTTGGCTTAGTTTCAAAGGGGTGCAAACTGGTTGCACAGCGCAGGGAGCAGGAGCTTTGCAATTCACAGGCTGGCCTTGGTGTTACAGGATTTCAGGGAGTAGGGGGAGAGCAACCAGGCTGCAAATCTCCTGTGCCGAAAGCGCTGCCATTTATCACTGGGCTCACTCGCAGCGGGAGTGCCCAGGGCCAGGCAGATACTTGTTTAGCATCCGTTAATTCGTGATTGGCGTTACAAGACGGGGGAACCAGACACGAACCATTAGCTGAGATGTGCAAGGCTGGATGCGTGCTGGGAGCCCAGGCTGGTGGTGGCTGCTCCCCTCCCTCCCCCATCTCTGCCCTGAGCCCCAGGAAAACCTCGGGAAAGGTGACGGAGCGGGACCAAGAAGGGCCCCAGGTCCCTCTGGATGGGCAGTATCTGGCACAGCTCTCCCTGGGGCTGCCCAGCCCCAGTGGCATCACAGTCCTGCTCCAGCCCCACTGTCTGTCCCCCAGCTGCCATTGCTCCCCTGATTCTCTTCTCTCCCCAGACACTACGGCTCTTCTTCATTGTGGCCAGAGCAGGGACCAGAGCAGGAGAGCTGGGTGTTGTTTCTCAGCCAGCCTCAGCTCCAGAGTTTACCCAGGCCTGGGCTCATCTCCAAGCCCTCTTCTCCCGTCCCAGCACCCCCTGTATCCCCAGCATGGTGTTACCCTCCCCACACAGGGATGGACAGACTCCCTTCACCCTCACAGCGACTCCCTGGGAGTCACACCAGTCCTCAGAGCTGCACTGGTGTGGGACAGCTTTGGCTGTCCCGTAGCCAGCATGAGTCCCCAGCTCACGGGTACGCAGGGGATGTGCTCCCCTCCACCCCCTGAAGCCCAGCTCTCCCCACCACCTCATCATCTCTGAGCCCTGGGGCTCTTCCCAGGCTTGCTGCTGACAGCTGCGAGCTGCCCCCCCCAGCTGCCGCCTGCCCACGTCAGGATGCGCCAGGTCCCGTTTCTCACAACCTCTCACTGTTTCCCAAAGGATGACAACAGCAGCATGTCCCAGACTGAGGCCTCCTCTTTAGGGGAGTGGGCTGCACTCCCCCCCGAGCCTCTTGCACAGCCCTGCAGCCAGCTCTGCTGACACCAGGTTTGACCCAGGGACACATCTTGTCCCGTCCCAGTCCTGAGCTGCTCAGTTTCCTGGGGGAGAAGAGACACAGCCTTGTGACACCGTGCACACCTCGCTCTTAGCCGCCCTCCCTCTCGCCTCTCTCCACCAAGACAGAGCTGCCGGCACCCTACGGTCCCTGGATGGACATTGCCCACGACCTGCCCCAGCTGATCACGAGCCATCAGCTCCGCTCCCAAGTTCACCAGGTACCTGTCCTCCCTTTCCTGGCTCTGGAGCTCTCTCCAACCTTGGGCTGACAGAGCAGCTTCTGCAAAACCGCAGGGAAAAGCAAACCAGCAGCAAAGCCGTGTCCTCAGCAAGGGCTGACGCAGGCAGGGCTAATTCCATGCAAAGGCAAAACCTGAACGTCAGCACAGAAACGGCTCCCAGGGCAGCTCCTGGGGCGCAGGGACCAGCTGAGGCAGCTGGGGCTGCAGCTTGGTGAGCAGCCTGTGGTGACAGGAGAAGTCCTCTAAATGTCATAGAATTAGAGTCATAGAATCATTATGGTTGGAGAGGACCTCTAGGATCATCAAGTCCAACCTTCATCCCAACATCTCCCTAACCACCAGACCAGAGCCTCAAATGCTACATCCGCTCGCTTTTTGAACCCCTCCAGGGCTGGTGACCCCACCCCCTCCCTGGGCTGCCTGTTCCAGTGCCCAGCCACTCTCTCAGTGAAGAATTCCTTCTAATGCCCACTCTAAACCTCCCCTGATGCAAATTGAGGCCATTTCCTCTCATCCTATCATTAGTAATTTGTGAGAAGAGACCAACACCAGCCTCACTGCAACCTCCCTTTAGGTAGCTGTAGAGAGCAAGAAGGTCTCTGCAGCAGCCCTGGCTCGTCCCAGCCCCACTCCCCACCGAGGTCCCCTCCGGCATGCAGGGATCAGCTGCCCTCCCATGCAGGGACAGGGATGCCTTTTTGAGTAGAATCCTGTGGTTTACCCTCCGTGATCACAGACCAGCAATGGCAAACCAGTGGCAAATCCTGCGGGACAGGAGGGAGCAGGGGCTTGCGTGGAGAGAAGGGCAGGGAGAGGTATCAGGAGGGTCTCTCCCCGGCCGGTGGGGCAGCCCCCTGCCCCGGGGGGCCCTTGGCATCGCCTGCAGCACCCCTTGCTCCCGAGGGTCTCCCTGGCAGATGCCACAACTGAGCACCTGGCACCTCCAAGGGCGTGAAGAGCTGCACCTGGCGCATCTGGTGCTGAGCTTCATCACGATGGGCTACCTTTGGCAGGAGGGCGAGGAGGGCACCGTCAAGGTAAAAGCAACACAGAGCAGCTTCACCTGCTCCTTGGGATCCGGGGCTGGTGCTGCTCATCCCATGGGAATGAAACCTCTTTCCTGAGGCTGCAGCAGCAGCGTGACCCCTTCTGCCTGACTGGGTCCACCAGTGTCCCTGTCTTCTCCTGTGCTCTGTGCCCTTCAGGTCCTGCCCCGAAATCTCGCTGTTCCCTTCTGGGAGGTCTCACAGGCCCTCGGCCTCCCCCCCATCCTCAGCCACGCGGACTTTGTGTTGGCCAACTGGAGGAGGAAGAACCCCAACGGGTAAACAGGCAAACGCAAGAGGAACAAGCACAGCTCTTCCATGGTCGGGGCAACAGTGATGAGCCTGAGCAGGTCCCATCCGGCACAATGGGGACAAACACTTCCCAAAACACCCCTCTTCTGCCAAAAAAACTGCTGAAAAACCATCCCTGGGGGCCTGGCTCATAGAGACAGTCTGGGGAAGGGTCTGGCCGGGCATGGGGAGCGATGCTGTCTGGCAGTGGGTGCCTCTGGGAGCACTCTCCCCCCAGGGATGGCGTTTCCTTTGGGCCAGGGAGCTCGTGTGTCTCCCACCCAGCACAGTCCATTGCTGAAACCATTTGTAATGTTTTTCTTTCTCTCTCGTTTTCATGTACATTTGTTGGCAATAACCAAAATGTCTTCAGGCCTCTGGAAATTGAGTAAGTATTTAAGACGCTTATTTATTTTTCTAACAGTATTAGTTTTGTTTGAATTGGCTTTAGCGTCCAACACTGCAGGGGCTCTGCTTAGGCTGAGCCTATCTCTTGATATATGAGCACAACAGAACCAGCTCAGCCTTTGGCACGCACACGCCACTGCAACACCAGCAAAGCGCCGTGACCGCGGCGGACCCGTGGGCTGCGCCAGTCCACGCAGAGCCCGGCTCTCACGGGCCAGGCTTGTAGCTCAGTGCACAGGGGTCCCTCAAACCCAGGGCAGCCCCTCTCCCCTTTTGCTCCATGCCAGCTCAGCTTGGCCCAGGGTGCAGATAAAGGCTCTGCAGCAAGAGGGTTTTGCTCCAAGGGTTCATCTGGTGCTGGGGTAAGTGGGGGGAATGCTGAGCGAGTGCCCTTGTAACTCCTGTCATTCTGGCAGGAACCTGGACACCATCATCTCGCTACCTGGTGGAGAGAGCCTGAGAGGTTTCATCCTCGTCACCCTCCTGGTTGAGAAGGCGGCCGTGCCTGGGATTAAGGTAGGGTATCGCCGTGCCCCGCAGCGCTCTTCTTGCCTGGAAAGCACCCACAAGCACATGCCCACGAGCGGTGCCCGTTCCCTGCATGGGCTGGGCAGCGAGTGTCCAGCACTGCTCTACACAGACATCCCAGCCCCTCAGCACTTCCCTCTCCCTCTCCTCTCCTCCTCTCTCACCTCCTCTCGCAGGCCATCGTCCAGGCCACCCATGCCATCCTGCAGCAGGATGAGGAGACCCTGCACAAAGCCCTGCAGGAGCTGGCAGAGGCCATCGGGGACATGAGCGAGGCTTTGAAACGGATGCACGGTAACTGCAGCCTTCAGCGTGTGCCCCCGCTCCGCTCTCCGGGTGCATCGTAACCGCGCTCGCACTTGGCCCCTGATGCATCTCTGGAGGGAGGGCGCGGGAGGAGGAGGAGGAGGGAGCAATCCAGGGGAAGCTCAGTGCTCCCAGGGGAGTCTGAGCACCCAGAGGGGCCCAGGCTAAATGTGAAAAGTGTTTTCAGGGTGAGCAGCTCTGGGCAGCAATGGTCACAGTGGTGCCCCAAAGAGCCTGGCTGGGAGAAGCCCACAGTGGGGAGGGGGCACCAGCACCATGCAATGCACCAGCCCCTCCTGGCAGGTCCTTCTTGGAGCACAGATTCAGGCCCCCTTGGCCGGGGCAGGGGGGAGCACTGCTGCACGGGAAAGGCCAATGGGAGGGGGCTAATTGCCTTCTGCCCGCGGTAACATCCATCATCTGGTTTCCTCCTAGACCACGTGGACCCAGCAGTATTTTATGCTGTGATCCGGATCTTTCTCTCTGGGTAAGTACGTCACGTTTCCCCCTAAAGCCACCACATCAGCAGCTCCCCGAGCGGGCGGGACCAGTGGATGCACTGGGAAGGGGCAGCCCAGACAGGGCATGGGGTCCCTGGGGTGGGGAAGCAAGCTGTGCTGTGTCCAGCAGTGGTGGCCCCCAGGGTGACACGATCCTGTCCCCTGACGGAAGTGAGTTCTAGGTGTTTGATCCACTGGTGCAGAGTCGTGGGCAAGGCCCGGGGCAGAGGGCTGGGGTTGCTCTCCCCACCCGCTCCTCTCCACCCTGCACTTCAGCTTAGCTCTGGCGTGGCCTCTGGGCCACAGCAGCCGCACTTGTGCAGGAGAGAATCGGTCCTGCTCTTGGTCCCAGCAGTTTTGTCAGGAGAAGACGAATTTCTCTTTGCCTTGCACCCTGTCCACACAAAGCTACAAAGCCAAGCGGGGATCCCGTCCTTCTGTGTGTTAAGGAAACATCTCTAACAAGCCTGTTGCTCCATTACAACCCCATTAATTAAAAAACTCTATCCTCCCCAAATACTGAAGACTGCTGGGCAAGGCAGAAACACGGCCATGGGAGCCCAGCGCTGCGGGTTTGCTGTCCCTCATCATCCCCGCGGGGCTGTGAGCATCCCACCTGCTCCCATCCCGCGCTTCTCGAGGGGTTCTATTTTTGCTTCTCTTCAGCATATCTCAGCATTCCTAAGTCAAAAGGCTCCATGCATCCTGATTATGTTTTGCTCATTTTTCATTCGAGCTGACCTTGTCTTGATGGTCATCAGCCTGGAAAAACATGCCTTTTAAATTCCCTTCTACTTATAAGAGCTTCCCACTAGTAAAGGTTACTATAAATACATCCCTGAAAGAGCTAAAAATACGAAGGTATTTGATAATGAATCTATTTTCTCTGCAGTTTGTTCAAAATCTGGTCCAGCAGTCAAACAGCCTTAGCAGCCAGCACCGAAAGCTTCATGAAATGGTGCATTCTTCAGAAGGTCAAGAGATATTTTTGTGCCAGGCACATTATCTCTCTGAAATTATAACTCCTCTTTCCATTTGTGAGCGAGCATTTATCCATTTTTGCACAACAGGCACATAAAGCCGGATGACAGGGGCTGTGAGTTAATGGTGTACGGGGGGAGGCACCGGCACTGCCCGGTTCCTGGGCTGGCTGAGGACGAGTGGCTTTATGGGAGGGAGGAAATCACATTACAGGCTGGTTCTCTGCTGAGATAAACAAAGGCAGGCTGTCCTGTGCTGTCTTTAAAGACATGATCTCAAGAGTAACAAGAACAGGATAAAACCCCAAGTACAAACTTCAAGGGCTTGGAGAAGCGTTGGGGTGACTCTGCTGCAGCAGCAGCAACCTGGCTTCTCCAAACAGCCACGGGGATTTTGAGGAATTCCTGTAAACAGCCACAGTTGCCCAGCCAAGCTCCCTGTCCCCTCCTGCACACCCAAAGCAGCTCTGCACGTGCCAACCACCACAGGGCACCTGCCCAGGCCAGGACCCGAGTCAGAGATGGAGGCGCAGGGAGGGCAGCTTGTCTTGGCACCACACCAGAGGGTGCTCACCAGCACCTGGCAAACCCACAGAACGATCCTGAGCTCCTAGAAAAGGTTAATTAAGGATTTATTCCTACACCCATGACCTTGTCATGCACGTGGTGTTTGATTTCCAAGCTTACCTCGCGTTTGAGAACAGCTGACAAGGCTGAGCAAGGAGAAGATCCACGGGCCAGGTCAGGAAGATTCAGGAAGGTTTCGCTCAATCTTCCCAGCACAGGGTCCCTTCTCACAGCCCCCCCCCCATTACCAGCCACCCCACAGCCTGATGCCGTGTCTCCCCGCTCAGCTGGAAGGACAACCCCGCCATGCCCCACGGGCTGATATACGAAGGTGTATCCGACGAGCCCATGGCGTACTCGGGAGGCAGCGCGGCACAGAGCACCATCCTCCACGCCTTCGATGAGCTCCTGGGGATTCGCCATAGCCAGGAGAGCAGTAAGTCACATGCTTTTCCTTTTTCCTGAGCAAATAAGAGGTGGAGGGCAGAACCGAGCCAGAGCGATTCCCACGGCTGTGCCCAGCTCTGCCAGGCAGCAGGACACGCACCCATCTCCCCCCAGCCCAAAACCCTCACAGAGCCCGGCGGGGGTGAGCAGCTCACTAGGCAGGTAATCTATAAACGAGTCCACTAGAAAATTCCAGATGGACAGACTTTTGTTTTTGGTGTGTCAACTTTTTAGTGAGGTTATATATGGGTGCAGAGATGAGGGAGCAGAGCACGCCAGCATCCTGCCAGTAACTCAGTCATCGTTTGCATAGCTTCGCATTAGTCTGCCGCACAACAGAAGAGATTCGTTGGAAATCAGCAAAAACACTCTAATAGCAAAAAACCCAACTGAAACCAAACGGCTGAGAGCAAGGGCTAAAAACCTGCCTTTTAGGGTTAAGACCAACGCTAGTGGAGAATTGACCTAATACGGTTTTTTTCCCCAGTTAATTGGTGGCACAGACATGGTGCTGGGCAGGAGGCTGCGCAGGCTGTTGGTGCCAGCGGGCACAGGGGTCCCTGCAGACCACACCAGCACCAGGGTTCCGGGTCGGCCTCTCCAAGAGCCTCGGGGTGCTTTAAGCCACTCGCACGCAACTTATTTCTCCTTTGCTGGTGTCTTGCAGCCGCCTTCCTACACAGGATGAGGGACTACATGCCCCCACCCCACAGAGCCTTCGTGGAGGAGATCCACCGTGCCCCCTCCCTGAAGCAGCACGTGTGCTCCTCCGGTGACCCGCGGCTCCGTGTGGCTTTCAACCGGTGTGTCTCTGCGCTGGCAGACTTCAGGTCCTACCACATCACCATTGTCACCAAGTACATCACCGTTGCAGCGGCCAAAGCCAAGGCCGGGCAGGCAGAGCCAGGCGACAGGGCTGGCCCCTCCGTGGGGAAGCCCCCGGCCGCGCTGGAGGCCAAAGGGACCGGCGGGTCCCACATCTTCAGCTTCCTGAAGAGTGTCAGGGACAGCACCAGGGAAGGGATGATATGTGCCTGACTTGCCCTGAGGGATCACAAGGCACTGCTCAGAGGGGTGCAGGTGGCCAAATGTGCCTGCGGTGCACGAGCCAAAATCTGACTTCAGCGACCTTCACTCAAAACCTCCTCTCAGCAGCACCCTTCCCGCTCGTGCACTTCTGGGACGTGGGGAACGTGCTCTGGGTTGTTGAGGGAGGAGGGCACTGCTGCTGATAACCCCAAAAAGGCACACAGTGAGCATCCTTCCATGGCACTGGGATGGGCACAGCATCCTTCCATGGCACCAGGATGAGCACAGCACCCTTCCATGGCACCAGGATGGGCACAGCATCCTTCCATGACACTGGGACAGGCACAGCATCCTTCCATGGCACCAGGATGGGCACAGCATCCTTCCATGGCACCAGGCAGAGCCGTGTCCATGCCAGCCCTGCTCGCCGTGCCCCGCCAGCTCTCTCCCCGCACCCCCCAGGGCCAGGGCTCGACGGAGGGGGCTGCGGGCATGGCCGGGGTTCCAGGGACTAATAAAACAGCGATTCCCAAGCGCAGCCGCGCTGCCGGGCCCGGCCTCTCGCGAAGTCGCGTTCCCGACCGGCCATCGCAACATCCTATCGCAACATCCCAGCGCAACATCCCAGCGCTTCCCCGTCACGAGGTGGCGGCAGAAACCCGCTTTTGGCTCGGCTGCTGCGGCTCCCGGCACCAGGGAACGGGAAGGGGAGGGGGGGGCTGGTAAAGCAAACCACCAGCTGGGATCTGGGGGGGCTGCGAGGTGCAGCGGCTCGCAAGACCCACAGCCTGTGGCACCCGGACCCGCTCATGTCCCCCTGCGCCAAGCAGCCCTTTCAACACCCGGACACGGTGCGTTCCGTAGGTGCCCAGCGCTGTCAGGCCCCTCTGGGTCCCAAACCTCCCAGGCAGCCTCAGGCCAGCAATTCTTGTGGAGTCTCCTTCTCTGGAGACCCTTAAAACCCACCTGGAGCTGTTCCTGTGGGACCTGCTCTAGGAGGTCCTGTTCTGGCAGGGAGTTGGACTCGATCTTTCAAGGTCCCCTCCAACCCCAACCATTCTGTGATTCTCATCAAGCCCCCAGCCCCATCCTGACACTCGGGCTGGTGATGACAAGCAGCCTGGTCTAAAAGTCAAGCCTCTCGACTGCCCAGCATTTCACAATTCAGTTTGTCTGCTGAAGAGCCCTCTCCCAGTTTGAGGACCAGGCAGAGAGCTCGAGTAGCTGCGTCTGCAGCGGGACTCACAGGGGAAATCTGTCTGACAAACCCCAGCTCTCCAGGTGTGGGAATGATGCTGAAGTTGCTCAAAGCCAGCTGACCAGGGAAAGCGGAGGAGAGGGGTGAGCAGAGAACGGGGTGTCCAGGAGGTTGGTGTTCATCAGGGAGGCTGCATTAAGGTGTAAGGTTAAACCCTTCATTGCCAACTTCATCACAGCTCCAGGTCCAGGATGTCACAAGGACACAGCTGCAACACTTGGGCACACACAGGCTTCTCTTGCTTTAGTCTCAACGAGCAATGCTGTGCTGTGGCAGGGGACACAGGGACGTACGAGCTCCTAGAGGGGCCTCCAAGTGAAAAAACACCTCAGACAAACCCACAGTATCTGCAGTGGACCAACACCCAGCCTGATGCCAGTTTCAGCCCAGGACCTAATACACAGACTCCTACAATCCAGACACCGCAGAGAAAGCAAGACCAGCAAAGAATCCTCTCTGCAGCTCATCACAGCTGCCAGGGCTCCCTCCTGCTCCCCCGGCATCGCTCCCTGGACTGAGGCTGTAGCACTGGGCTCGTCTGACCCCACCGTGCTCAGATGGGTACCCAGATCTTTGCATCGAGCGGTGCCAAGGCTTTATTCATAATGCCAGGTGCCCAAGATGTCCTTTTACAGCGAGAGTGCACCCCCAAATTCCTCGGAATTGACATCTTTAGGGAAGTCAGGCCATATGGCTCGTGTTTTCCTGCCCAGGTTTTGCTGGCACAGCCACCAGAGGCAGGTTTCACACCCAATCAGTGTCTCGGTGCAAAAAATAGCTCTGGCAGTGCCACGTCTCCTGCACTATCAGAAGAGCGTCAAGGTCCTTTGAAAAGAGGCTTTGTTCCCATAAGGGCAACAAAAAGCTCAGCACACGGCAGCTTGAATTATTAAAGCTCCTTGCTAAATTTTATTTTGTGCTCTCTTTTGAAAGGCAGTCTTAAAACTGGGGCTTAGGAGAAGATAACTTCAGTAAACAACCTATGGGAACATGCCAGCACCTTTAAATCTTTGCCTGGCAGCCCTCATTCCACTGATCTTCATTTCTGAATAGCTGCTGCATATTTTATGTGGGAAATATTTCATTCTGATGATTGTCTTGGTCTATTACATTTCAGACCATTTCAGGCAAACAGCAAACTTGGGGAGGGTGGGAAGTCACTGCAAGTAAATGAGAAATCCCATCAGGAGTTGCAGGGAGTTGGTGCAGGCTGGCACTGCAGGGGGGTCGTGGGCTCCATGTGCACCGTGGGTGCCCGAGTCCACGCTGGTCAGCAGTGCTGCTGGCACCAGGAAGGGGCAAAGGGCTCTTAGAGGGTATTTTGTTCCAGCTGCAAATTCTTGCAAAGCCCCGGGACCCTTCCCTGTATACTCTGCCCCTACCCCGGGCTGGCTGAGTCACAGCAATGATCCAACTCAGGAGGAAGGAGAGTGGCTTCGTGCCACCTTGGAAGAGAAAAGGGGAGCTGGGAAACCAGAGGAGAGATGCTGGAGGGCTCTGGAGAGCCAAGGGGTACCCTGCACTGGTGGGCACGCTCACCTTCAACACACGGCTTTCGGGGGGGTGAGGAAGGTGCTTTAAAAGCTTCACAGAAACAGTCAGATCACGGTGTTCCCAGGGTGACAAGGGCTCACCACACCTCAGTTCCCGTTACCAAATGCTTTGTGAGAGACACATCCAGAGACAGCACATGCAGGAATCAGCTTCAGCCCCTTTAAAGTCAGACCCAGGGAGGATCCTGCCGCACTCGGGCGGTGATGCACAGCGATGCACAGCCCCTTCCTGCTTCTCTCCTGGCAGGATGGGACAGCTGCTTCACGAGAGCTTTGATTTCTCTCTGTTTCCAAACCACTGCTATCTAACATTGATCACAAGAGACAGACATCTAAGGTCCCAGGTGCATCACGACTGGAAGCATGTTGCACTTCAATAATTTAACACTGCACCTAAAAACGCCACGTGCTGTTTGAGACTAACGGAGACCATCGTCACAGCCCAGACCTCAGCTGGGCAACCAGAGCCTGCAGGACACCCAGACACCCTGCAATGAGACAGGCGGAGCTGAGCTCGTTGCTGCCCAGGCTCCACATGAACAAGAAGGGGGGGGTTTTGCAGCGTCTCCCTGAACCCGGCAGCATCTGCTGGGGGACCCAGGACAGATGTTTGCCAGGGAAGCTGATGCAAAAACGAGAGGGGTGTCGCAGCCTTCGGCCACAATCAGAACACCAGCTACAGACCCAAATTAGCACCACCTACACAGAAAACTCTCTTATCACTGCAAACAGAGGCCCTGCCCCTGCAGTGCTGATGCACAGTGTTCCATTGCAAACCTGCAGCGGGGGAGCCGCCCCGGCACTCCCAGCATCATTCTGGGGGTGTCCACCTTCCTGACACCTCGTTACCCTCTTTTATCGAGAAGAAGTTTCCTCCATGGAGTCTGAGAGACTGATGTGATGAAGAAGGATGCCTGCTACACACCCAAAGGGTGAGAGGAGACCCTGCCCAGGGACACCTTCGATGCCACAAAACCTCATCAGAGCCCTGGCTTAGCTGCATCCAGCTGCTGGAGCATCAAGACAAAGCCCTGCCCAAGAGCTGCATCCCTGTCCTCTGCAGCCCAGGCAAGCTGGGGCCTTTCATCACAAAAATCCCTTTCCTACTCTGCCTGAGGGACAAAGATTCCTCTCCTAAAGCCCTGTGTATAGTCCAGTAGCAGGGTGAACAGAGGAAAGGTGCCTGGCTGCCTTGCAGTGAGGTCTGTTGGGTGACCACCAGCTGACCTCTGAGAATGCTCAGGAAACAATCCCTGGCTCTTTCACCATCACCTCTGGGCAAAGGGAGATATCAACAGTAACCTCCACAGGGTCCTGGGGCTTCCCCCAGGCCTGGCTCAGCTTCCGTCCTCCTCTTGAAGCCAAAATATTCCATGGCCCTGGGGAGGATGGTGCAGGGGATGTTGGTGCACAGGGTGTTTCCCAGCTCTGAGCTGTAGCTCACAATGGCACCCAAGGAAAGTCACCTCATTGCAAGCTCCCCAGCAGTGCCCAGCACCCCGCTCTGCTTGTCTTTGCTGTTCCCCTCCCCAGCACAGTCCCCAGCCTGCCTGCACCCCACTGTTCCTCCCTGTGCCGTGCCCAGCTTGTGGCCACCATCCCACCCACGCTGCTTGCTCAGACTTTCCATCCTGCTCCTCGATTGATTCAGCCTCTGGTTCCCTCCTCGCCTTGCCTGGGTCTCGCCCAGGTCACCTTCCACCACTGTGCAAAAGTTCCTGAGATGCCTCTGGGCACTCACAGCCACCTCTCGGCGGCCGAGCTGCTCCCCAGGGCCCCTGGCAGACACAGCCAAGCGCTTTGCTGCACTTTTGTCCTCGTGAATATTTGAAATCAAACAAGAATACAAACATTTGGATTCTAGACACTTCCCAACCCCGACCTTATTTATCATACTTGGCTCTGCTCCTGGAACTGGGGCCAGAAGAGGCTCTGAACGATTTAAGTTATTTAACATGCTGTGCATAGATCAATCTCGCTCTCCCCTCTAGCCACAGGTTTCCCTTTGTGGCTTGCTGCACGCTTATTATGTCCATCAATATCCAAGTAATTAAAATCTCCCATTATCCAGGCCCTGGCTGCCTTACGAGTTGCTCATAAAGTATAAAATGTTTCACGATCAACCTTCCTTAAGTGCCCAGGAGGTCTGCAGCCCCATCTCGGGATCCCCTGGCTGCTGTTAGAGCCCTAAAGGTCCCATTTCAACTGGCGGCTGCTCCAGCCCGAAGCGTGTCTGCCAGTCCCCTCCACACGGTCCTGTTCTGTGCCAGGATTGCTCTTTTTTATCCCCAGCTTTCTCTATCTGCTGGCAAGCTTATCTCAGAGCAACCCCCCAGCTCCTGCTTAGCTCGTGTGGCTGGAGGTGATGCCCAGGCTTTCTGACAGTGACCCCCCAGATTTTACCCTCACTGTACCCTGGAAAAGCCCCCAAAGCTGCCACATTGCAGCCCTGGCTGTCCCTGCACTGCAGCCGGGGACCGTCCTGGGGCTCTGCTGGTGAGACACTGGCTGGGGTGGTCACCTCCCACCTGAGCTCAAACCAGGCCCAGCCCACCATCTGTGGAAGCAGCTGATGACCATCCCAGCTTGGCACATTGTTCCAGGCGTGGCCAGCACGGCGTGGCGGGCAGGGTCACGCGCAGCCCCAGTGGCACGCCTGTGATGGTCCCATGCCCATGGTCACAACATCTCTACAGACGAGTACGTTTCTCCTGGTTGGGCTCTCCTCTCCTGCATGGCTTGGCCACAGTTCTCAGAGCAATTTATTAATAACAGCCAAGTTTGCTCTGCAGTTCCCCCTTGGGAGGGACGGGAGGGTACAGGAAATAATTGCCATCACCTTCTTTCTGGCACTGCCGCTCGTCTGAGACCTGATGTCGCAGCGGGTACATGCCCAGGGCACCACATCCCTCTGGACGCTCGACCTGGCAGGAGCACAAGAAACTCCAAGGGCTTTATCTCTGCCCAGGGAATTACTCACCCTGGCAGGAGTGACGGCAGTCCAGATATGATTAAAGGACAAAAGACTCGAGGCAAAAAGTGCTAATTACAGCACAGAAGGAGGAGGAGAAAGGAGCTGCTAAATTACACCTAATATGGGAAGGGAGCCGGGAACAGATTGAAAAGCCAGCACTGCAGAGATGAGGAACACGGGGCTGTCCCTGCCCGGGGACACAGGCTCCGCTGTGCTGGGGACACACCAGACAGCCCCGCGAGGCAGCCACAGATGTCTTGCCAGCATTGTTTCTGTTCTGCAGTTTGCATTGTCCTGTTCTGCTGTCAATTCTGTGTGCTCTTTGCCCAGGTGTCCCTGAGACCTGCCACCCCAAGCCCCGGAGGAACCTTCTGTCAGGGAACGGATGAGTTTATATCTGCTCCCTGTGTGACCTTCAGCAAATCCCTCGCTCTCTCCCGTGGTTTAGCTTTAGACTTCTTTTAGACCTGGCAGGCAAACGTCTCTACCCTGCGGGCTTAACGGTGCAAGGATCCCTCTCCCGCTCTGCCCCGCTCCATCCTGCTCTCCGTCAGCTCTCCGCTGCTGAATCCTGACAACTCCCTCTCTTGGTGGCTCATCGCTGCACTGGGGTGAAGGGACAAGGGACACATGCCAGGGGCTGTCACAGGCAGCCACACGCTCCCTTGGCCGCAGCTCCCAGCGCTTCACGCCGGGAAGCTGACGGACGGTGTCAGACAAAGGCTGCTCACGTTTTCCCAGTGCTGGGAAGCGGCACCAGCGTAAAGCAAGGAGATCCAGAGGGACATTTGGGAAAGGGCTTTACTTCAAACCCTGAAGTCCCGGTGTTTAAAATGTTACACTGTTAATGCTGTTTGGAAATAGAAGGAACCAGAGACCAAAATATTAGCATTAGAATAAAAACAGCTCTGCATGGGGTAAGCAGAGTTTGGAAACAAGCCAGCAACAGGTTTGGCAAAGGTGTTGGACCTCCTAGGTTTGTGAACCTGGCAAGAGTACCGCCCGCTGCCTGCACCGAGCTCTCCGCCAGCCACGTCAGGGGCTGGGCAGCCAGTTTTATGGGTTCCTGTGACACAGCAGAAGCCACATTCCTGTTCATAAAGTGTACAGCAGAAATATAGTGTGTGGCAGGATATAGGACTGGGGGAGCAGCCTCATCTCTAGGACACAGGCACTTGGATGAGGGGGGGCACGCTGTGCACCTTCCCCTCCTCCACAGACCAGGAGAGCATTAAAAAAAATTGATCACAACTGTGGGCTAGAGACAGCACCAGGAAACCAGCAGCAATGGCTTTAATTCCCCCTGCCGGGCATCCTCTTGCCTGCAGCACAAGGGAGGGGTCCCCGCACGCCCTGGGGCAGCAAAGGAGGGGTCACTGGCACAAGCCCCTTGGCTGGTTTGTCTCTCCCTACCACTCACGGTCACACGTCTGCTGCTGGAGCAGCTCCTGAGCTGGGCACAGCCAAGAGGGGAGGTGATGAAACCCACAAGCTGTCTGAGGCCGGGGTTGTCTTTTTCTGCGTCTACTCGGAGACGAGCACAGCGGGTTCCTGGTTTATGGCGATGTGCTAGAGTAATTTGAATAATAAATACCACGAAGAAAGTGTGTTATTATGAAATATGGGTTTTTCCAATAAATAAATCATTGTCGTTATTTGCATATATAATACCAAGAGAATGTATCTAGCACAGCTGGTGCTGGCTGGAGTGTCTGGCATGAAGATTTGCAATGAACCAACATCCTTTTCCTTTAGGTTGCCTCTTAGCACAGTTCCCTGGGTTCTCATGTGGGGATTCGAGAGGGTGATGCTCTCGGGGCAGACCCCATTTCTGCAAACTTTGCCTCACAAGGAAAGTTGTGCCACGTTTGCCACGTGGACCCGCTCGGCGCTGGTGCAGAGGCACCATTCCCAGTGGCCCAGCCCCAGTCCCAGCCACGGTCTAACGAGGGGGAAAGATGGTGGATGGCTGGGAATGATGCTTCCAGCCCCTGGAGCGGCCGCTGGCGGCAGGAGCCGGGGTGTTGTCACCGCCGTCGCGGTGGCACATCGCCGGTGCCGCGGGGAGGACGCGCCGCGGCCGCCCCAGCGCCTGTTTGCCCAGTTAGTCACAGCAGCCCGTGGCTGCCAGCCCGGGCAGACAAGGGCAAACAAAGGTGCTGGTGCCGCAGGCAGCACGGCGAGCCGGTGACGCGGTCTGAACCCAAACCCAACCCGCACCCAGCTTCCCGAGAGCTCTGTCAAACCCATTTCTTAGGAAAAAAAAAAACCTCAAAACAATAAAATAAAAAAAAGGGGAAAAACTGACAAGGCACTGCTATTATTGCAGTAAGAGGCTGTCTCATGCTGGGATCTGCTGCTAAATATATTCTGTGTTTACTGTACGCAAGAACAGTAGGAAGCCTTCTGAAAAGGCACTGGGATTGCTCCGATTTTTTGGGCAATCAATCACGCCTGGCTTGAGCCATTTTTATCCCCACACAAGTGGAAAATATTTTTCTGGTTTAAGTTCTACTGATCAAAGACATTTCCTCAACAGAGAGGAGCCCCGTGGCCCTGTGGGGAGAAGACATCCCCAAGGAAACTATTTCATGGAGGAGACGCAGGGCCCGGCTCGCTCACAGTGGGATGCCCAGCGCGCAGCCGGAGCGAGTCAGGACACGACTCCTGCAAGGCCAGGAGCCAGTAGCAAGGCCATTAATCCTTTTTCTTCCCAATTAATTTGCTGAACGAGAGACTGACTTGGTGTTTATCCCCGTGCTGACCAAACACGGCACTCAGGAGGCTCTGGAGCCCGTTGCTGGGCGCATTGGCTCCCGGGCTGGATGGCAGCGTGGGGCTGAGGGGTGGTGGTGGGGCAAACGTGGTCCCTTCTGCTGCAACTCAATCCTCTCTTCACAGCTGCTGCTGTGGTGAGAGGCCTGTGGTGGCACAAGGGTTTGGGGTCAGGTATCTGCTGGATTTTTGTTTACTTTCTCCGTAAAACAGGCTTGGGAAATGCTCCTTCCATGAACCTCACTGTGGTCAGAACTGACTCAGCTTTCTGCACAGGGAGGGTTCTGGAGACGAGCTCACCAGCCTCGTTAACTTGACGTCACGCTCGACACAGTTTACTGATAGACAACGTATGTTATTTTGCTTTGTGCCCCACATCAGAGCAGTGACCACCCCCACACATGATAATACTCAAACCTTTAATTCCCCTCTACCCTTTCCTGTCTTCCCTGCCCACGCAGAGGCAGAACCTGCACTGTCCTTCCAGCCTTCACCTGCGCTGCTCCCCAGAACACAGGTCACTGCTCGGCTTTTCCTCTTTCAGGCTTTCATGGAGAGCAAGCGAGCAGTTCAAGCACTCAAGAGTATTCCGTTCAGCAGCTCCCAAGCCACAGGAGAGATGCTTTACCTGGCGTTCCCATCTAAATGGGTCTTTCCTGTACCGTGGACAAAGCACACAGCTCCACGCTGGCATCTTGGCACATTCATTACACGTGGCGGGGGTCGTGGAAGGTTGTGTCACACCCAGCTGCAGTGCCAGGATGGGCAGGACAGCAGCAAGGTTGATTCTGACCCATTTATCTTTCAGGGTGTCTTATGTAAGAGAGAAAAGAGGGAAAGGGGACATGGCTGGAAGCAGCAGCAGGACTCTCCCATCCACCTCTAAACCTCTTTGGGTGCTGACCGCCCTCCTCTGTGTGTGGACCTGGCCCACGCCGAGGCCGCAGAGCAGTGGCTCTGAACGCTGAGACGTTAGCAGCCTCCGTCTGGACCAGGCTTTGCTGCTCCCTGACCCGCAGCAAGGACTCTGCAGTGTACGTACAACAATTTCACCTCTTAAATACAGAGCGTAACCTGCAGGCAGATTTGCAGCTAAGCAGCCAGGCTTATGAGACCTAACAGGCAGCTCAGAGCCTTTCTCTCCCCGGACACCTTCCCCAGGCTGGAGGGGTGGTCGGTACCAGTGCTGGTCCCACTTCCTCAGCGAGGCTCAGCCAGAGCCTCGTGAGGGGCACGTTTCCACCCCAAAGGCAGACAAAGGCCAGTCTGATCCCTTTCTCCCAGCCAAACGCTCACAACTCCAGAGCACAAACTGCAGACCCTGCTGGTTTCCAGTCTGACACCGAACCGCTGCCGGATCAGAGCTGAAGCGGGAGCGGTCACAGCTCGTAGGTGCGGGGAGAGGTTTGCTGCTCAGCCAGGTCTCTGGCAGAGGGGCTGCAAAGCAATTTCTACCATCCCTATGTACACCCACACAGCATCATCTCTCTCCCCTTTCCTCCACTCCTACACAGAGCCAAAATAAACTGGCAGCTCTAAACCTGTTCCGGTTTGTTTGCATAAATAACCCACCCAAAATACCCGTAAACCAGCGCTGACACTTGACAGGGCTTCAAGGGCAGAGCTCGAGAACAAAGACAAGGCTCCCCTGTAAACAAGGCAGCAGGCGCTTAGATTATACCAGTTAGGACGTGATTGTTGGGAACCATCTAGAAGGCATCACTGCAAGAGCTAAACAGGTCTGAGAGCAGAGCCTGTCAGTGGGCTGCTCCTCGGAAGGTCTCGAGGGGGGTTCCCAGGTCCGTGTCCTGCTGATTCCGGGGGTGGTGGGGGTCTCCCCGGCTCTGCCTGGCACAGACCTCACCCAGGGCAGGTGACGCCGGCCTGGTGCCCAACGCTGCCAGCCTCACCTCTGTCCTGGAGATAGGCTTTACAGCCCTGCCATTGCTCTTTGGAGTGGGAGCTGACGTGCGTTGCCAGTTGAAATTTGCTGGGGAAAACAACCACTGGCAGAAGTTCGGTAACCCGCCGTAACCCCATGAGCAGCCACCACCGACCTGGGAACAGCCCGAGCCCAGCACCGGTGGCTGCATGGCTCTCAAACCTGTGCGACGCCCACACAGCACCCGTGCAAACCCTTGTGACGCTCGTGCAGCGCAGCTCCCGTGCCCCCAAAGCAGCAGGGGCACAGCCAGCCCCAGGTGCGCCCTCGGGGGGGCCTGCAGTGGGGTCTCAGCGTGCGAAACACAGCCCCCCAAACCCCATGTGCAGCTCCCAGCCTCTGTGGTCCGGCTGCTGCAGGCAGGGCCCTGCAGAGGACTCGGCTGCAGCCGCCCCGGCGATGGCCGCGGTGACGGGAGGAGGGTGGCAGAAATTGCTTTTTGAGCAGCTACAAAGAGAAAGCTGCCAGGCCACGAGAGAGGGTGATGGGAGGCAAACACCATCTGTTTTCTCCGAGGAACTCTTCTGGTACTGGAGGCATGAACTACAAGGCTGATAACACCACAATTTCAAGCTAATCTCCCACACAATTTACATATCAAGTTGATTTCCTGATAAATCTCCACAGGCGCAGGCTGGGTGTTCCCTGGGCTCTAATTACCAGTTTTCTTCTCCCAGTGTTACTTGCCTACATATCCCCAAACCTCGACTGCCACTGCCTCCAAATACCCGCTGCCCTTCCCCAGAACCAGCCAGGACAGCAGCTACCTCTGCCATGTGCCCGTTTTGCTTTGGCTCAGGAGTAAGGAACCCAAATTTGCAGGTTTTCTGCTAGCAAAGCCCATTCCTCTGAGCCAGGACCTGGCTCAGCTCCCTCTGCACAAAGCGGGTGCTTTTTTCCTCACCAGGGGAATTGCTCTTTAGTTTGCTTCTGGGTGGATCACAAACCAGCACTGCATTTTGCAAATCAGAACTGAAAACTGCCTCTGAAGTGCAAGGGCTCAGTCGCTGCAGCCGCTGAGGCTCCAGCAGTGATGGGGGCACCGAGGGCCCCCAGAAGCCAGAGCAGTACAAAGACACATCCTGTCTGCCACCCCTTTTGCAGTAAAGGAAGCGGCTGGGCAGAGATTAGAGCCCTGATGAGGGGGGCACTTGAGCCCTGGTACGTGTGTCTGGTACCGTCTCCCGTGAGCTGGGCTGTGACAATGACCCGAGCCAGCGCCGCGTCCCAGCCCCAAGGCAGGATTTCCCGTGAGCCCATCCCCTCGGCCCCAGACAATGAGCTGTCTGACAGCTGGAGACAGCTCTGCCTTCACCCTTCTCCAACGAGGGGTACTTGGGGACCTTCAGGAAGATCAAACAGGAAATTCAGCAGAGAAAGAAAAAGGTTGTTCGTGCTTGAAAGTCTAAACTTTCATTGCCATGCTCAGTCTTGCTGACCTGGGAGGAAGATGCTGAAGTCAGGATATTAAAATACTTTCCCTGACTCCTGTGGAAATGGCAGGACACGGTGAGCGGGTCTGCAAACCCGATGGGTAGGTGCCATTTCAAGACGCCGGTCCTGCTGGTACATGGCACCCTCTGCACGGAGCAGCCCAGCTGCAGGGTCACCCCCAGCCCCCTCCTGTGACCGGCTGGGCTCCAGCAAACCCACTCAGGTCTACCCTGCCCAACGTGCTCCGAGCGCATCGTTTGCTGCTGCCGCCTGCGTCCCGCTAGACACGGCTTTTCTCTTTCTAACAAGGCTTCCAGCCATACCGTGTGCTCTGGCTGGCAATCTGCCACCAGTCTCTCCAGTCATCATCTCCCACTACAAGTGGGGAGCACCACAGTTCGCGTTTCCCTTTGCAAGTTGGCTTTGGGAAGCTTCATGCAACAGGAGAAGCCACCCATGGATTCCGCACACAGCCGGGGTCCCCTCCCCATCCCCAGCCTCCGCAGCCCCCCGTGACAGCAAGGACTTCACGCCAGAAGTCGATGCGTCCTCTGCTCAGCTTTGCTGAACACAGGGCTTCTTTAAAAGGGTTCTGCCTTTTAAAAGCGCCAGAAGTTTCTGTTTCTGCTCTGTTTCTTAACAGGCATGATTTACTTACTGTAACTGGCTATTCATTATGTCCTGCACTGCATTATTAACTCGGTGATCGTACATTTAGCAGAGAATTTATGAGAAATGAGGAGTCATTCATTATCAGTAACACCACAGACTTTACTCTTATATGGTCTCTGTGCACGGAGCGATGCTCGGCTCCCGTCCGCAGCCGGGCAGCTTCAGCGGGTTCCTTGGGCCAGTGCAGGACACTGCTGCTCTGTAAAGCTCCGGTTCCCTCTTCCCACAGTCCCCTCACTCAGGCCAGTCCAACCCACGCCCTTGGTGTCACTGACCAGGGATGCAGGACACTGCTGCCAGGAACCTGCAAGTAGGATCAGTGAGGGGCAAGGATGGGTGCTGCCTTTGCACCCCCGACGCTTTTTACCCACTCCTCTTACTGCATCGACACCATGGAAATCTCTTCTTTCCTTTAACTCAGTCTGTGCTGCCCCGAAAGTGGTGAGAGCTGCACAGATCCCCATCACACCAGCTCGGCTGCTGCTGGTTTTCCCACGTGTCCGCAGAGCAGATGCGCAGCTCACCGGTGAGGGAGACGAGGCTGCAGATGAGTGACAGGCATTAATAAAGAAGGCTCCTGCTCACCTCAGCTGCCGGAGGCTGGAGCACAGAATTAATACCGTGCAGACTACTCCTGATAAAACAGTGCCTGTTTTAGCAGCTCAGAAGCCAGCATCTAATTTAGTTTTCATAGGTAGGATAAAGAAATATATTAAATAGACACAGTGCAAATTTTTTTCTCTATTAAAAACTTTTCCAATGAAATGTAACCAGCTTAATCACGTCTCCTGTTGTCTGAAAACCAACGGCTTTTCTTCTGTTTTTCAGGCAGCTGTGTGAGCAGGATTGTCTGAGAGACAGCTTTACTTGCCAGCAGCAGAGCTGCAGCAGAACTGCCATTAAAATACATCCCTCTCTACCGCGCATCTGAACCGGGGACCACAGGACAAGTCACAGGGAGCGCGTGCAGCCAAGTTAAGCTCTTGGGTTTTTGTAAGCAAAGGTCACAGCGTCCTGCTGCGAGATCTGGGACAGGTGTTCCCAGATGCTCTAGCGAAGAAGCAACAATCCCAGAAATACCCAACCAACCACCAAACAAAACAGAAAAGCCCAGGAGGGGCCTGCTCTGTGCAGAAAGAGACACACGAGGCTGCGGGCAGGGTGGAGAGCAGGGCCGGGCGCTGCCGTTCGCATGACCCAGATGTCTGACAAATTCCCAGGAATTTGGATTCCACGAGGAACACGATGAACTGGCTCCAATTTGACCTTGGAGCCATCAGGCAGCTGCGTCTGCCGCAGAGCGCTCCATCGCAGACACATTTCACAGCAGGGAGCAAGCATAAGGAGCAGTGTTTCTGGTTCCTGAGAAGGGCAGGGATCCTCCAGAGCCAGAGGTTGAGCCCACAATAGCAAGGGAAAGGACGGGAAGAGAAGGGATGGCCTGAGGTTCCTGGGCAATTCATATTCTTAGATTTTCCACTGAATGAACTAAAGACAAGGCACACACATCTATTTTAAGGCAATAATTTACCTTTCCTATCCTATGCCTTCTGGATGCCCTCAGAATGACTCAGTCTCTGGCTATTTCACCCACGGCTGGGAAGGTCCCGGCAGCACCGATGCTCTCCCAGGGCACTGCTGCATCTTCAGTGCCAGTGGGGTATTAGAAGCCACGCAGGCTTAGACAGGCTAGTGAAAGGAAAGCTATGCAAAACATGCCCTAGCAATATGCAAAGGCATCCCAGATTACCTTCTTTGGAGTGATTTTGGACAGTTACATAAATGCAGACTAAGTTCTCTGCAAGACTTTGTGGGAAAGGCACTGGCTGCTCCAGCTGCCCCTGCTGGGGAGGGCAGCCCTGGCCTTCAATCCTCCTCCTGCTCTCGGGGCTGCCAGATCCTTCAGGGGCTGGGGGCTTCCCCCCCTTGCCTGCTTTACCCACCCTGCTCCTACGATGGGGCAGCAGGGACGGGCGGGATCCTCCAAGAGGGAGATGCCTCTGGGTCTATTTAAACACCCTTTGCACTGCCAGCGGAGAGCAGACCTGGCCTGGTCACCACCTCTCCTCAGTCCTTCCCCAGACTTTCCCTCTACCCTTCCCCAAACCTCCCCTCCACCCTTCCCGCTAGCAACTGCTTGCTCTGATTGCAAGACCCAGAGGCTCAGTTTAGCCTACAATAAATCAGAAGTTCTTCAGCTGCAAAACCTTCATGGCCAGGACCTGGGACAAGGTGCCTGTGGGATGCTCAGCAAGAGGCACTGCCAGGTGATGCAGAAGGACCCTGCACCCCAAAGCTGGGCACAGACCTGCCCTTCCCCCTCCAGCAGAACCCCTGCATCTGGAAGCTCCGAGCCCATCCCATCATGAGAAGCAGAGCACAGTTAGGGCTGTAGCTGAGCTGCTCTGCAGGGACAGTGGGGATAGGAATTTGCCCTCCCATTACTGTGTGAAAAGGAGCGTTTGTGTTTCACAAAGCAATTATACAATAATAGCAGGAGAGCTGTGATAGAAATCACATCTTGTCTGAAGTTTCGCTAGAGTCCAACACATGAATAATTCCTCCTAGGCATTACTGGGAAAGCTGTATTAAAAGACTGATACAAACAAAAATGACTGGAAAAAACAGCCGAGGCACGTTTCATCGCTCAGAGCTGAACGCAACTAAATTTATACGAAGTGGGCAGAAAAGCTTGAAGGGGCAAAGACATTTGTTGCTGCTCAGTGCAAGATGAGCTCACAAGAAAACACACGCTTCATCCTGGCAGCTTCCTGATGTCTTACTCCTAAAGCATCAGCTTTATTCTCGGTTTCCATGGCAGATACTTTTCTGAGCTTGTATCTTCCACAAATATTGCTAATTTATTCTCCCAGCCCCGTCTCTGCAAATACCTGCAGAATGATTCCATGTGCAATAGGAGCGGTGAAGACCAGCACAAGTTAACGTGCCTCAGCTCTAGTTTTCAACCAGGGGCAAACAAAAGCAGGACTCGTTTTCATCAGCCACGGGATCACGGCTGATCTTCCGGCACTACTTTTTGCCCCACGTTCTCTGAAATTGTGCCATCTGTCCAGTGAAGCAAAGCACCTTGAGCGTCTCAGCCAGACCATTTTACAGCAGGTTTTCCCCTCACGCACGGCTCCAGGCAGCTCTTTGCACCTGAGCAGGAGGGGGTGAGCGCGGTCCCTGCTCCTCCTGCTCTCCCCTCCTGTTCCAAGTCAACAGGAGTCTGTAAAACATGAGGCTTTTCCAAAGGCAGAGACCCACGAGCCAACCACA
>JANIJG010000753.1:0-13546 GCA_024611175.1 Megaceryle torquata | reverse complement strand
ATGGGGGACATGCCAGACCATCCGCAGGGCTCCAGCCCCACCGGGGCACTGACGGCAGCACCGGTGCGGACGGCAGCTGGAGGCTCCCAGCAGGAGGGCAGCATCCAGCGGGATGCAGCCAGGCTGCTCCAGACAGCCGTGAGACTGAGCCGTGGGGGGACCCCCCACGCCTGGATGTGACTCGAGACCTTCTGGCGGACTCGGTGTTTGCTGACTTTACCTTTACAGACTTGTTGCCTTAAAGAGCCCCGGCCAAGGCTCGCCGTGGTGGGCTGGGAGGGAGGCTCTAGAGACCGATCAGCCGCTGATCAGGGATCACTCTGCATTTGTTAAAATGCCTGTGAATGCCCCGTAGGGGTGCAGTAAGTTCAGCCTTCAGGGAATGCAATTTGCTCTAGAGACACACTACGCAACTGTACCTTCTCTTTCTCCAGCTGTATGTGTGCAGTGTAGACGGTTTGCACAAAAGCAATAATAATGACATATTTCCCTGACTTTACTGTGAAATTCCTTAATATTTTGTTTAGTTCCCATTGAGACTAAAAACCTAAACATCGTAACTACAGTTCTTGTTTGTATAGATCACAGTAGCTACTAGACAAGTACTTCATGGTAATATTTTATGACATTATTATAGCGACTATAATTTATTGCATATTGCGATCTGAAATTTAATAAATTATGAAGTAAATATGAATTCTCTTGTCTGAAATGCTCAGTTCTCCTGGAGGAGTGGGGGTTATGCTTTTTAGGTCATTTCACATAGATTCTGTTTTAAGAGCACCTCTCCTTAGTTCCCCGAGGGGTGATCCGGCTGTTGGAGTCTGCAGCCGCCCCGGCTCCTCTGCGCCACCACCATCCAGTCCAGCAGCACCAGGGTTTGACCCACGGTTGCTGTGGCAACTCTGGTGTCCCCAGAAAGACCTCAACAAATTTAGCTGTAAATCACACTCAACTGTTTCTCCTCTGCAGTAAAGGAGGAGTAAATCTTTTGCAATAGCAAAACACAAAAAAAATCGGGTTAGAAAATGACCAGTTCCGAGCCACAGCGAGAGGTGGGTTCATTGGGCTCTTGGCACTCCTGCCAAGCAGCCCCGAGAACTCTGACTTGGCTCCACATCTTCCAAAGAAACGGGAGTGAGCTATGAATGCTTTGGCAGTGGAATCGGACTCTGTTTTTCTGCAGGTTGTGCCATACTATCATGATAGGCTATGTTGAAAATACTTAAAAATAGCCAAGACTAGTTATTTATAAATATGTCCTCTAATAACCTGCTGCTTGAGGAAAAACATTCCCATGACTCTTATTAGAGCAAGAAAGATAAAACAATTCAGAAGAATGATAGACCAGATACAGTTGTTTTTCATACAGTAAAAACTCCAAATTGCCTATAAGTCAGGGAGACTAGAAATGAACCTTTAAATTACTTAATAGAATGGATAATTGTAATTATTTATAGCGTGGCGAAGCTTATGCAAGTCTCCCTGAAAGCCCCAGGTTAGGGAATGTGATGCCCCGTGTGTGGAGCAGCTCCAGCTCCCCGAGCATCCCCGGGGCCGCACGGTGCAGCCCTGGCATCCCAAGAGCAAGAGGTGGAAGAAATGTCTGCAGCCCTTGCGGGGTGAGAGGCCAGGACGGCGGCAGGAGAGCACCCCTGGGTGACCCTGCCCTATGCTCCCATCGCTCCCAGGCTCAGCATCAGCTACAAAGCCCTCGCTGGGGTAGGAGAGGGTGATGCAGGGTGGTCCCTCCTCCCAGAAGACCACACTCCAGGGCTAACACCCGGCTTGGGATGGACCCTTCTGAAAAAACCTCCAAAGGCTTTTCAGAAGTGCCCTTGCTCAGAAAAATCTGCTTCAGAGTAAGACTTGCTCCAGAGGCAGTCGCCTGTTTTCCGGCATTCACCCTGTTCCTGCACAGTGTCCCACACTCAGCTGTTTCACCCACTCATGACACATCCCCGCAGAACCATCCACAGTGACACAAACTGCCTCAAACAGGCTGTTTCCAAAAAAGGCCAAACAGGGTTGTTCTGCACCCCCCTCTTGCTGCTGCAGGCGTTTGGGATGCCGTGTCTTTCCTGTCTTTCCTCCTGCTCCGGCTGCTTTTCCCATCACAGCCATTTCTAGCGTGACAAACACTCCAAGTAGAAGCCAGTGGGATGATGCAACCACCAAATCCATCTGCCTCTGGGGTGTGTTATACACTGGGACCCCAACAACTGCGAGGGGATGCTCTTGGAAACCTCCCCCCCCCCCCGGCTTCCACGTTAGCTTTGTGCTCTCCTGCTGCTTTCCACTTCTCTGTGGGCTTTGCTCACCCCCTCTCCCCTGCCCCAGGCCATCGATCTTCCCCAAGCACACCCCCTGTGCCAGGTCCAGCTGTGGGTTTGTCACAGCCTCACCCCCCAGTACCAGACCACCCCCCCAGCTCCAAAAATGACAAGGGAAGGACTGGTGCTTCAGCACCCTGCATGGTCTGGGGAGAGGGGGCCATAGCAGGACAAGCACAAGGGTGCCAGTGCTGCAGGGCACTGTCCACCCCAGGGCCTGAGCCACCAGTAGATCACACATCCAGCAGCTGCCCACCGCAAGGCACAGCTCTGCAAGGGGTGACAGTCCCACTGCGGCCGCCTGTTCCCTCTGGATGGAGACATCCCTGTGCTGGGACGAGCCCACATAGGGACAGCAACACCCTGACCTATGCTGCAGTGCCCCCGATTCCCCGTATCCATCCCTAGCCCAAAGCTACAAACCACTGGGGAGCCCGATGAGGCATCGGCCAACTTTTTCCTTGTAGAAAGCAGATCTGAAGGGAGCCACGACTGTGGCAGCCCGAAAGCGGCACCAATTGCAGCGGTTGCCGCTGGCACGTCCTACGATTGCCCAGACTTCCCTGCTCACAAACATTTGCATAACATGATTGATAAGAACCTGTGAGTTAGGGACTTTATAGTCCCTCTTGTCTCATTACGTTGAAATTATTGGTCCGAGAGGCATCCCTGATAAATAAAGGCTGCTTTCAAAAAAAAGTTAGGTGCGTATTGGATTTTTGGAGTGGAAAAGGCACTTTTCCTTGCTCGCAGCCTGGATGCCATTCTGGCAGGTTTGTGCTTCATCAACGGCAGCGCGTCTCGCAGTGGGCTCGGGAAAAACTGCAACGAATTGTCATGAAGCTTTTGTCCCTGACAGTTTGAGGTACAAATGTCTGACCGTTGCAGGTCCCTCACACTCTGCTGCTGCTCTCCAGGGCTGCACCGTGGGCAGCTCAGAGCACCCGGACCCGAGCCAGGGTACGGCCGAGCAAAGCACCACTGGTGCTGGTGCCGGGGCTGTGCCCTGCTCCGCCCCGGGGACGCGATGGGTGCAGGAGGGCAGGTCACCCGGTTGTGCCGGGCCCTTCCTGAGCGCTCGGTGCCGCAGACTCGGTGTCTGTCGGCGCGTGCTGCATTCATGGCACGGCCCGGCAGCGCTCCTGCCAGACGCGGGGACCATTGTCAGCCTCCCCACGCAACAAACGGAGGAAAAGGCTGTTCAAGGAATTTCCTCCCTCCAGGAGCCGGGCGTTTCCATTAATTCTTCTCCATGAGTCAAACTGGCTGTACTGGGTGTCCCCCTGTCCCGGCATCCTGAGGAACATGCGTCTGAACAGCTAATTTTATCAAGCTTTTCTAATGCTCTGCCATAGACACAGCAGAGGCGACAACTGTGCACCCCCAGCTTGAGCAGCACACTGGTGGGCTCCTCACCACAGGCAGCTGGGGAGAAGCCACAGAAAGCCAGGACAGAAAACAAGCAGAAGCTCTTTTCACACAAGCTCCGGGTATGCCATGCTGGGGAAAGTGGGGAGCAGCTCCCAGGGTGCCAGAAAGAAGCAGCCCAGAGCAAGGAAGGGGGGGTCAGCTGCAGCAGACAATGCATAGGTCCCACAGTCAGTCCCCCAGTCAACCTCCCAACCCCATCTCTCCAAAAAGAAAAGACTCTTGCACCCATCCTGGTGATGGGAAGATGGGGTTGGAACAAGCAAAGAGCCCAACTCAGCCCATCCGCTGTGTTCAGAAGGAGCTGGGGATGTTCCCCAGGGTCTGAACACCCAGTACTGTGACCTGCTAATTTCTGGTGAAATCACACATACAAAACACGAGCAGAGTCCAAAGCAGAGCTGGGCCAGACCTCACATGGCAGTGCTTGTGTGCAGAGGGACAGGGTGCTCCAGCCAATGGCAACACCTCCCGGGCAAGTTCCCCTTCCATGTCGTTGAGCAATGGGGCAAGTTAAAGATTGACTGTTGGGCTGAACTGTGCATCTGTTTTGCCTGGAGGTACAGACTCTCCTTTGCAAACAGGCGGGCTGGCACCCTGGCTGCACCCGGGGAAGTCAGCACTTATGGGCAGGCACCTGAGCACGAGGTGTCTGCTGGCCCAGGGCAAAGCAAAACCCCCCCCCCCCCCCAAACCCTTACCTGCCTACCCATCCCTCAGAAAGCACAAGGGCAGAAATCCAAGGCTGGCAGTTCCCAAGGTGTACTCTGTGGTGAGCAGGAAGAAAAAACACTTTTCTGCTTGCACAGATAAACTCCAGCAGGAACAACATCCAGCTGGTGCCACACCTGAGCAGCTTTGGTGCAGTGCCATGGCACACCACCCACCCAAGAGGGGCTCAGAGGAACCCCTGCCTCCCATGAGAGCCTGGAAAGGCCCAGGCATGGATAGCAGCTGGGATGGAGGTATCTCAGCTTCTCTCTTTGGCAGACAGACCTGTCCTGCCTCCCCCAGACACGAGGGGTGCGGGTGCAGTGGTGCCCATGTCGTCAGACCCGGCGGTACCACGTGCTCCTGGGAAAGGATGAAGCATATTTCATCTGTGGCCGCAAAAGGAAAACCTCCACTATAAAGCGTGTTAAATGTGAGTGAAGAGCTATAAAGCAGTGAGATTTATGGTTGGGTTAGTATGGTTTTCATGGATGATCTGGGGTTTCAAAGCATGAATGCCTCACATGCAGCAAAATGATGCTATTGTGCCACTTTGAAGTGATAGACAAGGCTATTTATGAGAAGAAAAGCCTCCAAAATTCTGTAGCCAACAGGAGATGGCACAGTTACCATTTATCTTTGCTAAAAAAATTAAAGTTAGGCTATGACCAGAATCTTAATATACAGCCCTGAAAAAAACTCTTATTTCCACTGAGCTGCGCACCGAATTGACGCCCGTGGCACGGCGTGACGAAGGTCTCTGCTGTGGTGAGCAGTGAACTCATCCCTTCCCAACGGTAAACACTTCAGAAGCCACCGCTTACGAGGCACAGAGACAAAGCCTCAAACCCTAAATACCGTCTCGCACAGCATTAGCTACTCCATGATGTTTATCTACACCTCTGCTCTGCACAGGGGACTCCTGAGGGCTCTCCAGGAGGGCACAGAGAGGTTTGGAGCTAGGAGGGCTGGCCCGGAGACTCCTCGCACGCCAGGAGGTTTTTATGGCTGTGGGGGAATCCGGGCAGTGAATCAGAGCTGAGCCAGTCACCACCTCCCTGCTCCAGCTCCTGCGGCTGCCCACGCACAGGGAGCATCATCGGTGAGTGGAGCTCTGGTAGCCGAGCAACTGTTGGGACTCAACATCCTCCTTTATGGAAAACTCTTTTCCATGGAATGACCGAGCGCAGGCCCAGGGCCGAGGGGGGTGGGGGAGTCACTGACTCACGCTAAAGCAGCTGGTTCCCAAAACACCCAAGTGGTAACAATGCGGAGCAGCTTCTCGGTGCTGGCTGCACAGGCAGCTGTGCTGGTCCTACAGAGCCCTGCCTGCTTCCTGCCTCCCTCCCACGAGCACTGCGCTGCTGGACCAAGCCAGGGTCCACCTCTGGCCACGACCCAGTTAATCCAGGGGAAGATATTTCCCAAGGCAGCAAGAAACTGCATGAATGCTCGGAGGAGGCTGAGAGGATGCAGCAGTGAAGCTCTGTAGAGGGCACATGGAAGGTCCCCTAGCCTGCCCACCCTCTTTCCAGGAGCTGCCCCAAGGATGGGGGTTCAGCGCTGCTTGGGGTCCCTCAGCTGACCCAGCTCCACCCTTCCATCCAGACCTCAGTGGTCAGAGATGTCCCATGTGCCTGGGGTAACAGAGATGCAGCTGAGAGGGGACATCCCTTTCGCAGGCACCGGCCACACTTGGTGGTCCAGTGCCCACAAGCAGGAGCAGGTCCTGGCGCTGTGACATTCGTGGCACCGCAGCCCTGGCAGGACCCCAACCTCCCACAGCACGTGGCACCCTCCCAAGAAATGCATCCTACCAAGCAAGCAGCTGCACCAAGTTCTCCCGCTCCATTCCTGCTGCTCTCCCACAACATCAGAGAAACATTCCATTCTATTAAACATCTGTATAGAAGAAAAAAGTGGATTCCCATTGTCTTTGCAAAGTAAAGGTGCTTTTATGCCTCAAGGAAGTAGGTGCATACAAAGATCTCACAACAGAACTCATGGTACTCTCCCCACCCACTACCATTTCTGCTTTGACATCGTGTAATCAAAACGAAAGAGAAAATTGTCAGACTCTGCTTCCCAGGCTGGACACAGTCTCCAGCTGGGTTTCTACTTAAAATTCACCTGCCATCCCAAATGGTAAAAAAGTTCTGATCCAGACACGTTTTTTTTCCCCCTCTCTCTGAACTGTGAGGTACGAGACACAATTTATCATTTCACAAACGTGCTAGTGAGACATCAGACCCTCTGCCAAACTTTTTGGGAGGCTCTGATTCACATCCAGCCGCCCTCACCCGAGTGTCCCTTTCTGCGCCCACTTGCAGAACAACTGCACAGGGCTGCCAGGGAGTTCAGGGACAAGCCTACACTTCAAAGGCTTATCAAAATCCTGACCCCAGCGAAGTCCATGGAAAAAATCCAGGAGACTTGAAGGATTTTGTACAGAAGTAAAGAACCTTGAACATATTCTGCAGAAAGCGTTGCCAAACATGTGCTGGTTTTATCCTGTTTCAAACAACAAGCCTCCTCCTAAATGCTAAGTGTTTTAGCCGTATTAAAAAGCATGCAAAAATGCATTATGATGGTGGAGAGACATTTATCAAAGTCAAGAACCAGGTTTTCTCTGGCTAACCGGCCAAAAAAATAAAATAGCTTATTTTAGGCAAATGAATAAAATATTCCTTGCCTTTTGAAATGAACTATCTGCAGGGGGGGGGAAAAATGACCCGTGTTAACCCTGAACCAGCTCCCCCTCGATCCCTGCAGACAAAACCACAAGGTACATCCCTGCTTGCTGTAGCACCACAGCCCCCCTGCTCCTTTCACTGTTTGTGGCTGGGTACCACCATCCCCAGCAGTCCCAACCACGCTCGCCTGCAGCAGCAGCGTGTCCCTGCCTGCCTGATCCCTGCTAGAAAGGGTGTCCTCATGAAGCAACATGTATCTGAGCAATTAATACTCAGACTGGGACATTTTAACAGCCGCTTTCCATCTGCCTGCATGAACTGACACACATTTATTTCCTGTCTGTTACAGCTAAACTTTTTACATTCTTTTCCCCCTATATTTCTCTTAGAATAATTCGTATCAGTCATAGATGACGTGCCCTGCAAACCCACGTACGTGCTAAAGAAGAGAAGCGTGCACCGGAGCGAAGCTCCAGAGCACACCGCCTTTCAGCCGCACTGCAGATGCGGAGCCTGCCCGGCGCGACGCGGTGCCGGGATGAGGGATGCTCTGCTCCGGAGAGGCCATGCCTGCAGCGGGGCTCTGCTCTCCCAGCTCACCCAGGGTTACAACCTGTGTCACTGGCCAGTGGCCACTGGTCAGGGATGGTCAGTGCCTCTGATTCGTGGGCAGGCCACTAGCAGCCAGGCACGAGCTTGGGAGGGCTGAGGGGAGGCTCGACAAGCTCCTTTCTCCCACCCCGTGGGTGGGAGTGGGGCAGTTGAAGGTAGCAAAACTCTGGTAGCTGCCCACGGCTCCTCTGTGCTGTTTTGGTCTCTGCAGCTGAGAGACCCCAGTTTCCAGCAGCTGATGCCTGTCTGTTCCCCCTCAGACCAAACCTCAATAACCCCCTCCCAGGGTGCTGCCTCACACATCCCCTCGCTCCCGGGAGCGCGTGTGATATAAACCTTTACACGCTCGACTGCGGGGCTTACAGTCTGCCATAAGTAAATACATTAGCTATAATTTAATATTTGATGGTAAGATTTACTGTTCTATTCTTTACAGCTTCTCAGGTGGATGCCCAGTAATTGAGCTGAATGAAGAGCCCCATTAATTCCCAGCAGCATGGAGGGCTCCGGGTGCCGGCTGCGGCGGCAGCACCGGCTTGAGAAACCTTCCACCACCTCCAGCCTGGTCCCCGTCCACCAGCGCAGGGACGAGGAATTGTCTCTCCCTGGTTTTAAGGAATTATTGTTCTTTGCCTGTCATTAAGGCACAGGAGCCACAGGCACCCACCCTGTCACAGGGCAGAGCAGAGTCCAGAGTCACCTCACAGAAACCCGAGTTATTTTGGCACAAAACCCAGAGGTGATCTGAGGACGGCTGTTAGAGACCGAAATTCAGATTGGCTGTTATTTCATTTTCAATAATGTAACCTATTTTTGATAAGATATTAAAGCTAAATTAAGTACTTGTGCTTGAACCAGTATCCCAATATATTTTAGCAGCTTCCCGGTGCCAAACCATGATGCACACCTGCAAAGGTGGCCTGGGGGGCTGGGTTTACCCTCCCTTCTGCTTTCAGCCATGGACAGCAGGTTCTGCTTTACTATAAAATAAAAACTTTCATCCTTTTGTGTACCATCTGAGGTCGAGTGCCACTCTCAGTTCCCTAACCGTGTCAGTCTCTGTCGCAACGCTCTTCCCAGCAATCCGTTGTGCAATTGGCATGTCTGGGTCCTTCTCCTGAACCGGTTCCAACAGGGGCCTTTAGACTGATCACTCAAAGTCCCATTCTATCAAAAATATATTTGCAGTGTCATCTCCTCCCACGCAGCTTCAGATGAAAGTCTGTGGGTATCGATGGCAGGGGAAAGCTCATAAAATAATTGCAGCTGAGCCTTTGTTTTTGTCGGGGTTTGGCCAGGCCAGGTTTTCGAGTCCCAGTTCTCAGTTTGACCTCAAGTTGTGGCTCAACAGCACAGAGGAGGTTGGGCTGGAGCCCTGAGACCTGCAGACACCTCCTGCTCTCTGTCTGTTCCCAAATGAGTCCCCAGCTCCAGGAGCAGCTGGAGATGTGCTCTGTCCTCCTGCGATGGCCACGGGCCTTCATCACCTCGCTGCTGTGACCCTTGGGACCGAGCTGTTGCGGGGATGTTTCTCAGAAACAGCTGATTTAAAGTGGCCAAACAAGCCTTCTGGGAAGGGAATGCCCTTGCTCTGCTGCTGACTGAGCTTTGACTAAGCAAACCAAAATTATCTTTAGCCGAGGAAAACATCCCTGAATCTGTACTGGCCTGGACTTACCCTTACACACCCCTTAACACAGGCAAAGTCCCATTTACCTGGGCGGAAATTCAGGTTAAACATCAGCTGAGTACTGAGAGCTGCCGAACGCAACAGCACCTGGCCAGCAGTTCCACCTTTTCATATCGTGCCTATCATTTATCACTTGCACTGTTTACGTAGAGCCCTGTGCTTGGATGCCCTTACGCCCAGCCCTGCGGGCGGCTCTGCCGCTGCCGGGACATCCTCGAGCCCCGGCCAGCACCGCGGTAGCTGCACCACGGAGCAATTCACTGCCAGGCAGCAAGAGCCAGCTTCTCAGCCCCGCGGACCTCCACGCTCACACTTTTCCAGTTATTTTTCAAGCTGCTGTAGACACACAACCAGCACAGCCAGCAGTTTCAACTTTTCGCCCTCCGCATTCATTTTCGCATATGAATAGTGCCCTGCGGTAAACTTTGATCATCGAAAGGTCCCAGAAGTAGCTGCCCCTAAATCTCTTTGGCTTTCCAGCCCCTAGAGAGGAGACCGTTCTTTTGCTGCCGGGATCAGCCCCAAATGCAGCAGCACAACCTCAGCAGTGGGGACAAAAAGCATCAGCTGGGCTGGGCAATGCTTTTCAGATGCATGGCCTGTGCGGAGCAGCCTGCATATACATCCTGAGTACTGGGGATGGGTTTCTGAGGATTCTCCCCTCTCTTCCCGTGAAGAAGTGTTATTTTCTAACAAAACCAGCTGTTTGGGCAAGCTGGAAAAGAACCTTTCCACAGCCTGCGACTGTGCCGCCCTCCTGTGGCTGGAGAACGGCTCCAGTTGGGATAAAACCAGCTTAAAAACCCGATGTAACATAACCAAGTAACTAAAACCTACAGTTACAGCCTTGCATTCGGTCTGGCAATGCCAAATACTTCGGCTTGGTACTTGGAACTACAGCAGCTTTGAAAAAAAAAAAAAGAGGATTATAAGCCAAAGGAGGTTTTATCCTCAGTTACTGGTATGATGCTGCTGCTGAGGGTGGAGAGAGCCTCGAGGGAAAGGGTTGGCTGGTGGGACACATGCTGCTCAGCACCGTCCCAGGGGCTTGCTCACTCCTGTGGGTCTGTATTGCCAGGATGGAATTTATGCTCTAGTGAAAACAAACCTTAATTTCCAAAGTCCCATGAACTCTCCAGGCTGCATTTGGCACAGGCTGCAGCCGTGGGGTTTCAGCCCCGCAGAATGGGGGACACGGACACGCACGTGAATTACCCTCTATAGCAAAGGGTAACTCAGCCCTCACCCCGTCACACGCCGGTGTGTTTGCAGTTGCCCCAGTTTATTACGTGCCTTTCCAGCTATTCTGCCTCGCTGCCACCAGGTGCCCGCGCGGGGCTGTGCCAGCGTGCGCACAGTCACCATAAACACCATCATTAGCTGCCCCAGGCCACAGCCCTGCTGGCTCTGCAGCCAGCGCTGCTGGAAGCACCACAAATGACACAGCAGCTCCCCAAGAACCTGCATTTCACGAGCGTTCCAGAACGCGAGGGACCCGCCTGGCCTCAGCGGAATCCAGGATTAAAAGTACCCTTGATTCACTTAAAGGGACGTGTCAAAGCCTCCCTTAATTGTGATAAATCCCAGTCTTTCATCTGAGAAGGTGACATTTCATGGCAAATAAGCCTAAGAAATTGAGTGGAACAAGGAAGAGCTTCCTGTTTTGCAAAGTGATTTCCTATAATGAACAAAGCTCAGCATGAAAACAGTAGGGCTGCATGCCTGGTGCTCTGCTTTTTTAGGTCTTTGTTGATCCCAGGCAGGCAGATGGAATTCATCACACGGAGCTAATCGGGGACATTGAGACCTAGCTGCATTTACAGGGAGAAAATCTCAGTTTGGGGAGTCATTAGAAACCTGCCTTTCATAAGCACATCGCTTGCAAATTTACAGACCACTTTGCAGCCAAACTGTGCTGCTCGGACCTGGCAGCGAAGACCGAGAGGAGAGCGATGGGAATTGTGTGCAGGGGTCGGTTAACATGGGTCTTCCCCTTCTCCCAGAGGAGGAATGGCCTCCTAGAAGAGAATTGATGCCACAAGTATTGCCTTTTATTCTGCCTGCAGGTTCCGTTCTGGCTGCTGGTGATTTTCACACATTTGTGTTCACTGTTACCTGACAAACAGATTTCTGGAGAAGGTCTGATGGGCCCATGGAGCCTGTGGTACGGGCAAGCTCAGAGCTGGCTGGAGGTGAGGAAACAGGGCTGGTGGGTCTCCCCACCCCCTGACCTGGTCTCCTGTACATACCTGCCCAGAGCTTGTATTTCACAAATGGTCCCCTCCATATGTCCAACGACCGCTGAGAACCAAACACAGAAAGGAAAACCACTTGCCAAGAAGGCCCGTTTGCTTCAATGCTCAGACAACTGCTTCCAAACCAGCCTGGCCACAGCCTTCTCTTCTCCTGCCTCCACCTCTGCTCCAGCCCTGCTCCGGCGGGGTGCACACCGGCAGCCCCGCTGCCCATGCCACACTCTGGCTGAGGGGCTGGTGGGCATCGGGGCCATGGGAGGCTACCAGCCCACCTTCAGGGGAGCCTTTTTTGAGCTCTGGTAGGTGGAATTGCAAACAGGAAAGTGCTGAGCCAGCTGGGAACAAGCTGTTTGCCTGCCCCCAGTCTCCCTCACAGCAATATTTTAATTCCAGCTCAAACTGCCAAAAAAAGGAGCTCCTTAATCAGCAAAGCCGGGAGGAAGGGCAGCTCCCGTTCCCGCACGCTGCAGCTGCCCTTCTCCTCGACCACCACCCTTCCTTCCCCCGTAGCCACAATGCCCGTGGCCATACCTGGCAAAAACCCACACAAAATTCCCTTCCCGACGTGTCCTCACGATGCCCAGCACTCACCCAATCCGCCGGATGCTGCTGCGGCTCCCGGTCTCCTCTTCTTTCCCCAGAAAGATGTGGTGCTCTGGTGGAGCATCGAGAGTCCCCCCGATTGCTGCGAGTTTCCCTGGTTTATGCTTTTCCAGGAAACTCGTTCTTTGCAGTTTATCAAGCCCAGTGTGTTTCCAGAGAGAGGAAAACAAGTTCCCCCCAATTATGCTTTGCCATTCGTCTGATGTTTCATTATCCCTGGTGCAGTAGCCATCAAGTATTGTCTTGTACCAAAAGCCATTTCTGTCAAATTAAGTTAAAAGGAAGTAGTAGAAAACTAAAAGCTCCACGTCTAATCCTGCCACCTGGAAAATCAGCAGAGAAATATAATTTTGTAGTCTTTCAAATTAAATCAGATTCTGGGCTCTCTGCTGATGAGTTAATCCAATGCTGAGTGGAATAGCTCCGCTCAACCATGACTAGGTTTCGGCATGTTCAATTCATGGCAAAGCGGTTCCAGTTTTAATTGTATTCTCACCCTCTTCATCTTAGAACTTGCCTCAGCCAGTCCCCTTTAAATAGGCATCAGCAGGAGGTGGCCTCTAATTGCAGAGCTGCTCCTGCTTCCAGGGTGGCCAGAGAGCTGCAGGGTGGCCACAATGTCCTTGTGCCTTTTGGGTGGCCTTGCCCTTTCCAGATGCCTGCAGCACCCACCACTGCAGCTGGGTCCGCAGCAGGTCCTGCACTTGGGGGCACCCACCAGGGCCAGAGGCCACCACAAGCAAAGCAGCTTGAGATGTCCCCCAGAAAACTCAAGTGAGACAGAGCTGGGGCAGCCCAGGATGAAGCGTATCTGCAAGTCCTGCTCAACCCCTGCAGAAACCTCAGCAGATAATGAGGCTCCTCTGCAGTCAGCCTGATTTGTCAGTGCCTCCAATTCTCCCCCTTACCCAACCAGTGGGTCACCCAGTGGGTCCTTCTCTGAGGTCCGGCCGCACATGTGGAGCTGGAGGACACCAGAGCTTTCTGACCATCTGGCCCCAGGTGGAGCTGAGCTATGAGGCTCTACAGGGACTTTAAGGCTGAATAGGGGCTGCACCCTCTACTGAGAAGTACTAAAAAAAGAAAACACAAAGGAAATCTTCATTGCATAATGAAATTTTAACCATCTTCCACACACCTACCACACCCCCCCCCACCCCCCCCACAAAACAAAAAAACAAAAAAAAAAAAAAAAACATAAACAAAAAACAAAAAAAAAAC
>JANIJG010000752.1:2529-31466 GCA_024611175.1 Megaceryle torquata | reverse complement strand
AAAAATAAATAAATAAAAAAAAAAATAGAGAATAAATTCACTCCTTGGGAAATAGAGGTCAGTAGAGTTACACCAGGGAGGAATTTGGACCAAAATACTAGGACTTTGATACTACATTTTATATAGTAAAAATATTTTCAGTGGACAGGGAACTGTAAGAGGTTTATAAATGCAAAAGAGAAGGAAAAAAAAAAATGGTGCTGCTCCCCCGCAGCCTCCTAAAAATAGCAAATTACACACCTAATAAATGTATCAGCAGCCCATGAAATTGACAGCCTGAAATTGAAGAACAGACCCGTTTTGTTTGGAGAAACAGTCTTTAAGAGTGTGGAGGTGAATTAGAAAAATAGCAACTGACATTAAGAGTGCAAGATTAATTCGACCGAGCTTTAATTGAGACAGCCTGAATGAGCTAGAAAAAAAGGGAGAGGGAGAGGATCCCAGCTCTGTCTGGCTCCACAGAAACTCCACCTACCCGGTCCTTTCAGCTGGAGCTCAAGTTTCAGCATTACATCATCCCCAAAACGTCCCTCTGGCTGATAAGTCCCTGGGAGCCGGGCACTGATGCCTCGCGCAGGATTACGGACGCAGCCGCCGGGTGCAAATTCACCCTTTTGGGTTCAGCGGTGTAGGGACAGGCCAAGGGCCACCCTTGGACAGCCTTCAAAACCCCCACCTTTTTCAGAAGCCAGGGACAAGTGGGGCCACTGGCTCTTGGGGAGATGTCCCCACCACCATCTCATCCTCCTGTCCCACAGGGCCACTGCAGAGCCACCCCCGCAGCGTCTTTTCCTCATGGATGGAGGAGCTGGGACTCGCTGGAGCTGGTGGGGACGATGTTACTTATATTTCAGAACAGATCTGCGTACTCGACAAACCTTGAAATCCTGAAGCCTGTAAAAGCATTAAGCAGGCCATCCTGACCGTGAGCCTCGCTCAAGTTTCCTGGCTTAAACAAGAAAGTCCTTCTCTTAAGCAAGGAATAAGGTCTTGTACAGGCAATATTTCAAAAGTCTTGCTACTACTGAGTAAATAAATGTGCGTAGCAGATACAATAAACATTTTCTTCTGTTCTGAAATCAGATCTGCAGATCCCAAATCCCCCTGTGCTGTGCAGACTGTAATTACAGGATATGTTAAATTTTCTTTATAGCCAGCCCTGATGGTTGTTAAGTGACCGCACCGCCCAGTACAGCACCCCTCTCTGGTCTGCTACCATTCGTAACGAAAACCAGATGTTTGTTTAAAGTTAATAATCAATACAGCACTCATCCCGAGTCAAGTAGGGCTAAACATTTGCTTAGAGAAGCCATGTCAGAGCCACGATAAGCAGGGGCTTGGTGCAGCACGCTGCTTCGGACCCCGCTGGGGCATGAGATAAACCATTCAAATTCCAGAGAGTGAATGCTGGGGCCAGGGGGTTGATCTGAGCATCCACGAGCAACCGAAGCAACTAAAACAAATGCAGCCCTGGCCCCATCCAGAGCAACTCAGATCCCTGATGGAGTGCTGCAGCCCTGCTTCCAGCCTGCTGTGTGCGGCTGGTGAGACTATAGCCACCACCATACAGCTTTGCTTTGGAACAGCTTCGCTTTGAAACAACTTCTCCCTTATAAGCATATCTGATTTGAAAAAGAATATTTGCAAGGGAAGAATACAATGCTGTGGAAAGCCATGGTGCTGGTAGGTGGTGCGTGCTCCCAATTCACTGTAAAGGCAGTGGGAACTGTCAGAGGAGACAGTACCCAGCATCTCATCACAGTCAGTTGAGGTTAAGGTTGAAGGTTCCAGATCTTTCTAAATTCATGGTTAGACAGTAAATTGAATAATTTACTGCTGGATTGAGCAGTGAGATGGAGGAATTGGTAGGACAAACTTTTTGTGTAGCCCACACACCTTCTCAGAGATTACAATATTTGAACCTTCATCTCAGGGAATGGATGATGAGGAGGAACATCAGAAATGCTGCTGGGAACTATAGATAGAGGTAACTCCAGTTGATCTGCTCTGCCCAGATCCTTCCTAAGTAGGTCAGAGCAGTCCCAGTTCAAACATGTATTTGAAAATTAATTCTGGGAGAATGATGTGCTGTTGCCACAATAATGCTCATTGTTTGCAATTAGCTGGATGGCCAAGTCCTTTAAGTATCCTGTGTTGTAGGTATAAATATTTCAAAGAATATTGAGTTCTGTTCCTTTGTTGTTTGCTGTTCAGTGGTCGTCTTGCAAATGGCTTCCACCATCCAGACCAAGAGCTGAAACAATGCAATGTAATTCTGCTGCCCATCCCACACCCTTGCCTTTCCCACCTCCACTCCCAATCCTTGCTCTGAGAGGCTCAGCTTAACTGGAACACCCACCACACCTTTCCTCTGTATGGCAATACCATGAAGAAAACCAAGTGAATTTGGAAGAGTCCTGAGATCTAGAGTTTTGCTAGATGGTGGAAAAAGAATTTTCTTGATTTAGTCTGTTCTTCTCTGACACTGTTTAGCAGCAGAAGCCAAATGCTTGCCTAGAGCCTAATCCAGAGACAGAAGACACCACCCAAAATGTTCTGGTATAAAAGAGACTGAAGTTTTAAATCTTAGGCTTTCACTGGGAGAATTAACAAGTAAAATGACATGAAGAAATTATGAGGAAATGTATATGACTCACAGAATCATAGAAATTTTGGGTAGAAGGGACCTCTAGAGGTTGTCTAGTTCGACTTCCCACTTGAAGCAGAACTATCATCAGCAGTGTTTTACTGAGGTTGTATTTCAGGATATGATCTGTGTGTCCGCTCCATCCATTTATTTCTTTTCGCTCCAATTATTGTTTGCAACAGCCTTTTCAAAAACTTTGAGTTTAATTGCATGTGTTATCTACCACTTTAAATCACCTTAACTCACATAATTAAGCTGAACAGTTTCCATGAAAATATTTATGTAAATGAAGTGGACAATCCCTAAACTCTTTCAAGTTTTTCTACTCTAAATAAAAGGCTTTTCTCCCTTAAGCGAAACACTTGCTGAAAAGAGGTGCCATGCCCACTGTCTTTAGCAGTAGGGTCGTGCACAACCTGAGCAGAAAACTGAGGAAAGACAGAGGATTACAATTCATAAGGTGCAGGGTGACCTACATCAGCATCACTTTTTATTGCGCAAGTTCAGAAAGGGAGACACGGAACACCAGAAACGCTCACATGCCAGTTCTACTTCTGCCCTGTGCTGAGTTGTTAACTTCCCTTCTTCCTCGGCACAGAAATCCCCAAGTTAAAGTACTCATTTAGAGTTACCCAGAAAAGCTGAAGATAGATTTGGATCCTGTTGAAAGCCACTGTTTTGTAACAAGCCAGAACCAACTCTCTTGGTTTAAAAAAAAACCACCCTCCATTCCACTTAAAACAGGTTCAGTAAATGATCTGTGACCAAAAACAAAACCAAGTACTAAAAGCTGGATAAAACTGCCTATCTCACCTCCAAATTAAATGAATCTGACTGGCACACCAAAGCGTTCCTAGAGCTCCATGGCTTGTGAATGTATCAAAAAAGGTATTTATGTAAAAAAAATAATAAAACAAAACAGTCCATTTAAAATCAAACTAACAGTGAGTTTTCCTGAAGAGGATTCATCTGCATACCCAGGGCATACCGTGCCTGTGTAGGTACAACATCCTCCCAAGACACTGCATCATCTCTCTTTCCTCTAGAAAACTGGACTCCAGCATGAAAATAAACCCAAAGCATAGCTCTGAGTAATGCTACAAGGAAAGAAAAAAAGACCCCAGAAGCAGTGGCCATGGGCGTGTGTCCTCAGGGCTAGTTTGTGCAGCAGATCCCCCCACAGCAAGTTCCCAGTCTCTGTATTGGCTTGGGGGTCTCTCAGTAGAGCATTGTTGGTTCAGAGGGTCAGGGCTGGGACTGCTGTCCCTCTCCTCGGCCTTTCCCACTAGCCAAGTTAGGTGGCCCAGCTGCTGTGCAGCCCCAGTTTTCGCCACGTGTTGTCTACAGATGTCCAAAAGCTGGGCTTTGCAATGCCTCACTCCCAAGCCTTCCCTCAAACAGCCAAGACGGACACACTGTAACACTTTCAAAATAGCAGTCCAGTGTCAGCCTTCATGCTGAAAAAAAAGAAATCCTTTCCCTGCCTTTCACAAAAAGCCTCTAGTCTGGGTATTCCAGGGACCTGGATAGGTACAGTGCTCCCATCACTCTCAGGAAAAGGCACAGGATCAGGCTGGGCGCTTTGTGCAACTGGATCCAGCAGCATATTCTCATCAAAAATCTTCTTTCCCTGGAAGAGATATTGCCTTTTTACAGGTTTGTTTGTTTTCATTTTCTTTCCCTCAGCTTTGTAAGTAATCCTGTTCTTGACTCTCTGCTGTCTTGGCACCTTCCAAGCAAAATCTGACACTGAGGAATAGATCCTTTTTTTTTTTTTTTTTTTTTTTTATAATAATAAATGGAAATAGATTTTTGCTGCAGCCTTCCAATCCACACAGGCAACACTGTCAAAATGCTCTGAACTTTTTTTGGAAGCAGCAGATGACTACAGCTGGTTAGCACAATTATAGCTGTTGTGTAATGCTTGGATCTTCTGTTGTTTCATTCATTTTATTTATCAAATTCTGCATTATGCTGTGGGGGAAGATCTGCCTGATGGCAAATTTACATTTTTTCCTATGTTGCTGTTATTTTTCATAGTTAAAGGGACACTGGCAAGTGACACATCACTTTTTTAATGTCATTTCAAATGTTGTTTACCCTGTAATTTACAGTATCCTCTTAGAAGCCAGAAGAATGGAGAGCTTGAGCAATTTGGCATTTCCTCACTCTTGTATATTGATTTTTTTTTTTTCCACTGTGGGCTGGTGGAAGCTCAGACACTTTCTACTTAGAGTTGTTCACAGTGGACTTAAGGACAGAGATTACCAGTTCTCACAGCACTCCCAGAGGTAGGTAAGCATTATCTGCAAACTACCCTCATTTTGCAGGCAGCCCTTGCAGAGATGGGGACAGAGATGTGACAAGTTTTGTACAGAAGCACCTCTGTCCCAAGCAGGGGATCTGGGGAGAAAAGAAAAACCTGCCCTAGAAACTCATACTCCAAAGCACCTTTCCATCCCAGAGCGCAAGTGAGCCCTCCTCGTCCTGCCACTGCACACGGTTGCTGCAGTCCTGTTACCCTCAGCAGGGGAGCAGCCAAGTTGGTCCCATATGTCCCCACAGGACATCCCAGTTCTACCAAGAATGGGTGAGAATAAAAGGGTACAAAGTTCACCTCTCTCCCTTATTTTATCCACAATTATAGCAGGTCAAGGCGCTGAGTTTTAATTCTTGAACACATGAGTTTTTATAGTATGTAATATCACCCATATTGTATCAACATGGGATCACAATAACAAAACGGTCAGTGATGCTGATACTAATTTTTGATTCTGTAAAACCACCACTGTATTTGAACTTTCTTGATTTTTTTCAAGGTAGAAAACCAAATAATATTCATTTTTCAAAACCAAAACTTTTTGCCTTCTGTTCTCAGGATGGGCATTTGGGGAACTTGTGGACAATATTGACTTTTATGTCTCAAGGCTTCAACTGGAAAAATGAAGGAACACTACATTTCTAAATGGATTTTGATACTTTTATAACAAAAAAAAAGAAAAGTAAAAAGAAAAGTAAAAAGAAAATAATGAGATGGGATTTCAGGAAGAAAAAGGGAAGGAATATAGTTTACAGATGCTGTTCCTTATTTTTCTTCCTCTGGTCTTCCTATATTAAAAATAAACAAATTAACCAAAAATAAGATAGAAATGTTTGAGTTTTTGTAGCTCCCCTCTGTGTGATTTTCTTTTATTGTTCCTTTTCTTTCTTGCCATTGTTGAATCCGTAAGACTGTATACTTACAATTCATTTGGGTAATTAAGTTAGTGAGAACAGCAGTATTTCATTAGACTGGAACAGAAAGTGGCTTCAATGAGCACCCGCATATTCACACATCCCAGGGGTGGGTAGAAGCACGGTGTCACCCAGCATCAGCCCTTGAGCATCAGGGGACCGACAAGCCCAAGATGAACCCTGCAGACCCGAGACACACCTTGCTGTGCCATATGAAGTGGCTGTCCTGCATAGTGACAAGTAGTCGCCAGCAGCGTTCCTGGGTTCCACTGCAATAAAGATTATTTATGCACCATGACTGCTAAGTGCTACTAAACACAAAAACAAATGACACTATAGTCTCAGACCACTAAATTTGTCTCTCTGCTGTACATATCCTTTGCTTTCCCTTTGGCTGCCTTTTTGCTAGCTGTAAATTGCATAATTCATTCTCTTGGTTGTTTTATAGTTTTGTGGTAAAATTCAGATTCATCATCATTAAATATTGTTATCACTGTTTACACAATGACGCAAGCTGTCTGAAATGTGTCTCAGACTCAATGCTGACATCTAACCTCAGCAGAAGATGGGACTCTCCAGACCAACCCAAACCCATCTTCCAGGCCAAGTAATTGGGATGAAATCAGAGAAAACTATTGTAATCCTGGAAGATGGGAGGGAAGGTCATTATGTGTTTAATTCTGCTTCTAAAAGGCAAAGGTGCAATGCACAGTTTGTCAAGAAACAGGCCATTTAGGGCTTTTAGTATTATCAGTTAGCAAGGATTTCTTTCCCTTGAAACACAAAGAAACCGGAGATAGTGTAGAAGATGGGACTGTGCCCAGTGCAGGGATAAAAGACCCATTTCTCCTCTACTTTCTGCACCCTTCTCAGTCTCTGGTAGGATTGCAAAATAGAAACTTTTCCATTTTGTGTGGTTATTTCATGGCCTGGACGCCAGGTATCTGTTCTCTGTGCTCCAGGAACTTGCCATGCTCCCGATTCGAGACCTGAAAAAGCCACTGGTGGGGCCATGCATCAGTAACACCCAAAACAGAGACCACCATAACCTGAAGAGATGAGATGAGATGCAGACTTGGTTTGTAGGTCAGAAGGCACATCCTACTCCCCCTGAAAATCCCTCCCTGTGTTGCTGGACTGGGGTAACCTGCAGGATGTTTCAGTTAGCCCTGCTTAAGTCACATCAAGGATTAGCAGGTCTCAAGGAAAGCCAAGAAGCGCTGGGCTGTCAGTCTCTCTGGGCTGTCTCTGCTTTGGCTGCTTCATAATAATGTCATCATGAAAGATTAAGACATTATAGCTTGGTGAAGAGGAGCGATAGTGCAATAAATCCCTCTGTTGGGGCATTTCCTCTGGCTAGTTGTCTGCACAGCCATTTCAGGCTGTTCTGAAATTAATTTTAACATTCTTGTAGGCACTTATCTCCCCAAAGTGAGATTTCCTGGGAATCATTGGGGAAGAAATGAAGAGAGAATAAATACGGCTAAACCCCAGCACTTAAGAACTGAGCCCTCTCTCGTTAATGCTCGTGGTGTAAATCAGCAGGAATTCTACTTTCATCAAGGGAATTGTGCCAGCGATATACTGTCAGTGAGAGGAGACTCAGGTGTGAGTCCTTTTAGTTTGGCTTCCTTTATTCACTTGTACAAAAGGAGACTTTAATCCTGCAGATAACTGCGCTCAGCTTTTGGGTATCAGAGATCTCAAGACAGAGAGACAGGAGAAGCACGATTACTCGCATATGTAGATAAAAGTTTCAGAATCAAGGTTTAGTCACTTCAGAGGGAAATTGCAGTCACAGGCAGACACTAACTCAAAAATACTTGGAAATCGCATGTTCTTTGATGCGATTAACCATAAACTGAACCTCCTTTCTATTCAGAGAAGATTTTTTTCTCACTCTCAAACAAGTACAATTCAGTCCACAAGAAAGCAAGCATTTTGATTTGCTGTATCTAGTAAGAAGCAATGAGGACTGAAGGTGGGGGAGGGAATAGAGAAGGGCAACAGATACAGAACAAAATGCCATCAAGGAGAAAGTCATCTCACAGCAAATATAACCAGCTGGGTGTCTGGACACTTTGTAAAATTTTATTGTGAAATGCACAGATGATGAGCACAGCTGCAAAACATCAAGAGTGTTTATCATGATCTCCCAGAGTGTTCAGGGTGCGTTCCCCTTTGACACTATTTATGTAGGCTTAACCTAAGCTGAATTCAATGGAGACATCAAAATTGTTTCAAGGTGCATCCTATTATATATGCAGGATAAGCTTGTGGCTTAAGGTTTCTTTACCCCATCTTATGTGGTGTTTATCAGCATGCAAAGGACAACTGAATGAAGAAGTAGCTGATAACATCTAACTAACCAGCTGCTCTTGCTGAAGCAAATAAAAGACATTTCTGGCACCCACATAACTATTAAAAAGGGGATTAAGCAGATTTTTGAGACTGAATTCAGGCTGAAAAATCTGTAATCCATCCTTCTGTGCATAAACATTACAACAATCTGCAAGCAAGAGGCCTGACTCTTCCTAACATTACTTATTTTACCTGAATTCAGTTCCCTCTCAGCATCACACTGGTGAGATGTCAGAATAGCATAGCCAAGACTCATGCAATGAGCTTCACCTGCTTGTGGTCCCAAAGGTTTATTCATGGTCACCTGGATCATCACATACAATCATGCCCTAATGCAGCCAAACTGTTTGCAGGCATAAAAGTTACTATGACTGTGGTCCAAGCCTGTTGTACTGTAAAGGAGAATATAACATAAGACCCCATTCCCAATTTCCTCAGAGATCTTGCTGTAAAAAAAATAAAAAAAAAAAAAAAAAAAAACCTAAAAAAAGAAGAAAAAAATAAAAATTAAAAATTTCTGTGTATTTTACACTTCCTGATTTTGGCAGGCAGTGAAAGCATCAAAATACTCCTAAGGAAGCTGGTTTTGTAAGTTCCGTCTGGTAATGGGGCTAGAGAAGTGGAGTAAGAATATTGTGTGAGAATAGATACTGATAGCTATCTGCCCAAAGTGAGGTTTTACTTTAAGAATTCAAGAGGTAATTTAGGAAATGTTGTTGTTATAAAATGAAATTACACAATTATTAAAAAGCTAAAAACTTTATTTTTAATTAAGCTACATTTCTGGAGGAAAAAAAAATAATTAAACCATGGTATTAATCTTAAGGGCAACCTCCCCTTTCCCACACTAAGACCTTGTGACAGCTTTACTTAGTCTTCATTAAGCATTTTTAAACAGATTGTTGCAAACGATGTCTGATATAACTGTGAAATCCCTGCCACACTGTCACAGATGCAGTGTCAGATTTTAAAAGTGAAGGAGTACTGGGAGACACACTGTTTGTAATCACTAACCCAGGTCTCAAAGCTCTTCAGATTGAGGTGTTTACATTGTACTTAGGCAAATCTTTTTCTGCCCTCTGAGATTCACAAATTGCTTAGCAAAAGTCACGACACCTATTTTTTCACACCAGGAGCTGAAACACAGAATACAGAAAGATTTACTAAAACCAGTTTGTTACAAAGCTGGAATTAGAAATCAGAGTTTCCAAATGCAAGGTCCTACCTAACCATTAGACCTGATGGCTTCCTGGACCTAAAAAATGATGTTTCTTCCCTGTTTTTCCAGGGTTACACAGAGAAGGAATTTTGTTTCTTCTGGTCCTGAGAATAGCTCCTTCTGAAAGAAAAAGCCATATTCTCTTCAGAATATCTCAGCCCAGCTTGCTGCCATTGCTATGACAGACACCGTAACAGGACAGCGCTTTGCAAGGCAGGTGCTGGGCCAGGCTATGTGCAAATGCCATTGATGGCAATAGGCTGCAGGTCAGATCTTTCTGTCTCTAGTGATACCAATGATCACAGAGCAACCAAACACTAAAGGCAGTCCCTGCTTTTGCTTCAAAATCTATTAAAAAGTTGTAAAACTTTGAGTGCAAAAGGTGTATTTCCATACCCTCATAATTAATATGTGATGCCTCTGTGTTTGCAAAGTTGTTTTTACAAAGTCAGATATTGGCTGGACCCCAGCAGCTCTTATCATGAATCAAATTCTGCATTTATTTGCACTTCTGTCATTGGAAAGGAGGAGGTTTTATTAATAGTGGTACTAATGTTCATATCTGGAATTCACTTCTGGATTGAGAAACTCCTGTGCCAGCATTCAGCCAGGAGTGAACTTTATGATCATGTTATCAACTCCGAAAACAGGAGATTAAGCAACAGCAGCTAAAGTGGTAACAGATTTTTAACTCTATCAGAATCAATTGCCCACTCCTCTGCATTGTTTCCCTGCAATATCAATCTCTCCTTTTTGAAGGCTTTCCCAATGAAAGAAGACCACCACACAGCATTATTTGTAAAACAGCTCTGTCCTGAAACACTACAGTGCATGAACTCGACCTGATAATTTATGAACTCACAGCTAGGTAAGAAACAGCTTCCCTGTAGCCCAGGGAAAATGTACTTTAACATGCTAAATCTCTTTTTTAAATGTAAAATCATATTGCCATTCAGGTTTGTGGCTTTCTTAAATGTGGTTGTGCTCAGAGAAGTGACTATAAAAATGACACACTTTTACTCAATGGATCTGCTGTCTTCTGCAGGAAATTTGAGTCAGATATGTTTCATTTACTGACAAAAATAATACCTTGTTTTTGTATTTTCTACTCTGCTAGCAGCATAGAAACTATACAGCCCTGGGAAAAGTAGCCAGCTCTCCTCTGGTTCACGCACCATCAACAGTACTGGTAATTAGTTTTAACCACTGAGTTTTGATTGCCTGTGCAAAGAGATTAGGTTGACTTTTATATCCGGGGCTGGATCTACTGAGCTACTGGTTAGAAAAACTGGGCCACTTTTTCCACTGTTATGCAGCTCCCTCAACTCTAGATGGAAATCTGATGGTGGCCGTGCCACGCAGCATGCAGACTTGGACCTGGCACATGTCCCTGCACAGGAGGATGAATTACACCCTTGGACTGGTGATGCAGCCACCATGACACCACTGCCCTCCAGCTGTTTAAGAAAATGCCGTGCTTGGGAGTTGGGTACTCAACAGAGTACATGCTCCTGGCTTGCCCCAACTACAAAATAAACTACGTGCCTAGGAACCACTGTGACAGCTCACTGGTAGATCACCTAGATGGCAAATCCTGGGGTAAAACAAATCTCCAGCCACCAGCAACTGCACAAAATGAGCATCAGTCTAATTCATACTGAGCTATGCAAGAGCACAGGCATGTAGTCAGTACTAAACAGGGCTGGATAACCCAACCAAGCCATGCCATCCTTCCTGCTGACAGACTTGCCATCACCTCCCCAGCCAAGAGTGCTTTCCCACATCTGTCATGCATTCATCTATTTTTAGAAGGCTTTAGCCAACAGGTGGACTGCACTGCCAGTGCTTTTCATCCGGTCCCGGGTCATTTTGTTTACAGTGCCAAAACAATTCAGAATGAAATTATCCCTTCAAACAATTTCCAGATTACATGATCTTCTAGCTGCAAATGAAAGCCATGCTGTCACCCAACAACCCAGCTGTTTGTTTGCAGCACTGGAAATAATCATGCTGAAAGCAGACAAGAAAGCTTTTAGTTCAGTCTGTTGTTCACTGTGAGAGATGACGAAGCTGCAATTGCCCCACATTTTCCAGCTAAACCAAACCGGGAAGCTCTCAGCCTGATGGCCTAAGTTACAGGAAGGGCAGTTCTGCATGAAAAAAAGCACATCACATACATCAGGCAAATACACAAGCACAAGCAAATACACTCTACATGTGGGATTTTGAATGGTGAGCTGAATCTGAAAAGCTGATCATCAGTATCCCTCCCATGAGGCTGAGGAATGGTATCAATGCTTGCCAAACACCTTTGCCAACTATGAGTTTTGGCAATTTCTATGCAAGGTGTGTCTGTGTGGATCTGCTCTCATGGGCTGTGATCAATTCATAAATTAAGATACACTACAAAACATTCAATCTGTAACTGAATTTTCCCTTTCTGGTGATTTCATGCAATGTTTGACATTAAACACAGTTGTCTTAGATAGCTAACTCCACTTGTCCCCGATAATTCATTATGAAAAATGGGATGTATTTCCATCACTTATCATAAGATCAACACTGAAGGCAAGCGTTACCTTATTTATTGTCAGCCAGGGGATGGATGGTCTTAAGCGTCTTCATCAATAGGAATGATTCCTTAACAAAGACTCTACTCACAGATTGAAGTGTCAGTCTTCAGTTTTTGAGCATCAGTTCAGCAAATTTTGTTGGTGACTCTGATTGTGGTCACATGCAAAATGAGTTTGTTCTAGCTGATCCAAACATGACAGTAAAACAAAAATAGTTTGGGTTTTTTCACCTGTGAGCATTTGTTAGTGTGATTTTCCTCCTCTGATATGAAAGTCCCACATGTGCTTGAGTAGTCTTTCCTCCCTCTCATTGCAAGGCATTTACACCAACAGCATGGGTCTTCCTCATTTAGCTGCTGTGTTTGTGGGAAGAAGGTGCGCTGAGTGGGGCAATTACACATGAAAACACCATTTGGCCTGCGTTGACAGGGCCAGGCTAGACTGATGGAGATGTGACAGTGTGCTGGGTCCCCATCCACCTCTCCTAATCCTGCAGCCCCAGTACACCAGCACTAGCTCTGAAATGGCCACATCATTACAGACTCATACTACAATATTTTGACCAGGCTCAAGGAAGAGACTTCACTTTTAAAGGGCTCCCCCAGCATTTACTGTAATAAATAGCACACACACAACCTTTGCTTTCCAGGAGAGTTTGCATTAGCGGCACTGCCACCATCGCCCCGATAAACTCCGACCCGGTGTTGTTTGTACTTCTCAGTCACCTTTATTTGTTTAAGAGGCCAGACAAGGCAAACACTTGTGATGCTTTGTTTATTCTGCGGCTTTCACTGGAGCATATTAAACTCATCATTACTTCATATAAGCTCGAGATAGGCATTTTTTTGCTGGCAAGTGTTGACAGTAAGTAACAGACACTCTGCCACAAGGTAACATGTTTATATACTGGTGCGAATGCCTGGTGGATTTTATCCCTGTAAAACTATCATAGATAAAGAAGCTACTATCAGATAAGTGACTATAATAAATGGCCACAATTAGTGCTCTGCTGATGAGACTACTCGGTGGTCTCTCTGCTCTGTTTTGGACAAACCCCAGGCTCGGCTTGCTTAGTATAAATGGAGACAAGGACCATTTAAAATAACATCAGCCTCTCCTGATTTCTGGGGGCATTTTACCAAAATACCACTGTTAACTGAATTGAAATCACCCTGTATTTATCTTCAGATGATATACAAATGGGAAAATTAAAGTAGACATAAAGATGTCCGTTTACACACACATGCACACACCACCATGGGTACTTGCAGGTTTCCCTCATTTTTAAGACTTTAACTGTGTTTTTTGATCCCAGATGGCATTAGGACTCACCAGCCTTTCCTTTTGATGTCATTGGAAACAACAGTAAGAACCAGGGATTTGAGGAGATGCTGGCATGAAGCCATCCCACTGGAGGTGCATGCACCCAGCTGCCTGACACCCTTAGCAGGGAGCCAGGGATGCTCAGGACCCAGAGCTCCCACCCCCCCAGCAGCACGTCCTCCCAAGGCCCAAGTGGAAGCAATGTCTCCCCCCTCGCTCTGACTGCTCCTGGGAGCTTGCTGAACCAGCACAGGCACTGCAACCAAGGCAGTGTCACCATGATGCAAACTTGGGGGTGGTGGTCACTGTGGTGGGTGCAGCTACCCCAAGGCCAGCACCCCCTGGAGACTGCTGATGTCCACTCTGAGCCTTGCATCAAACACTGATAGGGGCCTGATACCTTTCATGTGTCTGCTTATATTCTGGATATATTTATATTCACATGGCACTTAGTGCCTCTCTGAAGTCAGTGGATCAACTCCCACAGAGGCATGTGTCCAGATGAAATCCTTTTCACTGAACAACCAAAATTTTCCCCAAAACACTCATCACATAAAATATATCCCCCCCCGCTTCACATCTTTTACAACAAGAGAATTGGAGAAATACAATAAAAGAGGCAGTGCCAACCCTGAGACTGTACAGAGCTAAGCCCCAAACAGAGCCAAGCTCCACATCCTCTTGGTACCCCACTGGTAAAAATAATCACTCCTGAGCCACACTCAAGGGCTGTAGCAGTGAGAAGAAGCTGTTGTATCAGCTGCAGTCTAACCCCGTTTCTCTTCATTAACAGCTCTTGTTTGCAAAGTAAGCTCATGTTGCTTCAAGAAGTAATCTTATAGTCACTGTTTTAAAGGCATCTCTGTTGACATCCAGCCAGATCTCATTACAGCCAGGATTCAGAAATGAGAGCCTATAACTTAAGCACTTTTGCTGAAAATGTCTTTAAAAGACATTTATACTCTTGCACAGTCTAGTCATTTATAGAATGACATGTATTTACAATGGTCTGCTTTTACATATAATTATGTGTGTATATATATGTACATACTCAAATACATATGTATATATACTTATGAATGTGCTGAAAGAGATTTCTGACATACTTTTACTGTCATTAAAATAATGGTAATAGAAAAGCTCAAAAAGATTGGTTGTAAAACACAGGCTGTAATCCTCTTGAGTTATTTTTCATCTGTAGCTACACATTTTGTTTATGTAGTGTCAAAATGGCACCACCCAGCACTGCTGAAGATGTCTCCCTATCTATCTTCTACCCCCTCCTGAAATGCAGTGATTTTTCCAGAACCAGGTAGTGGAAAAAGATTTTGTGTAGCAGTTCCTACTGGGGTTTATACTTCTGCTCAATTTAATTTTTTGTAATAATAGTTTCAGGGGAAAATTCATTGAATGGTAGAGGAACCCCCCACATATGCACTCCACCCCAGGAATTAGGTGCTTGTGTGCAGGAGGATTTATGGTGGTTCTTTGTATTCCCTTTGCCAACATATCTCATAGACTCAGAAAAGTTATGCATGCATCAGTGTGTTTACCTTTTCATGAGCTTAAAACTGATTTATTTGACTTTTGAAAAATAGGATAATACTTCTTGTTGAAAACACCATGGAGTCCAGTTAAAAGGAAGACTGTCAAGTAGTTTAAGCCCCAAATCTGAGCTGTTTTTAATGATTATAATTTAAAGAGAATATTCACTTAATACAGCTGAAAGACAGTATATAATATCTGCCTGTCTATGCAATTTGTTCATGTAGAATTTTGCATGTATTAAGTCCTGGGACTTCCAGGTAGAAGAGTGACTCTGGTGAAATAACACATTGTAATAAGTGCAAATAGTGTATAGCAAATAGCTATATGGGGTTTTGCATCTTAAAGGCAACGATAACAATTTCAGTGTGATTACACTGGTCAGAATTTCCTTAGCAAAAGTAGGTCTTAGAGCAGAGCAAGTCATTTCCCCCAGGAATTTTTCCACATAAGCCACCATTTGCTGTTTTGCGTTGGTGAATGGGGTGTGTGCATGAGACAGAAGTCTCTGCATTAGCTGATTACAACAATTTATAATTTTCCCTAAGTGCCCCTTGACCTGTCAAGCCTTTGCAAGCTGTTCGGTTGTGCAAGTCATATGGATGGCAGTTATACCAAGCGCTTTTTTTATGCCACTGCCTCTGGACAGTGAAGGATACAATTAGCAAGTACAGTACAAATCACAAACATAAAAATACGGTTCCTCTGACAGGAATTTCCAAGTAGGCCAGTTTAAAATCAATGCTTTTAGTGTTCACCACAACCATGCACAAGAACTCACAAATTCAAAAAGTGAACAAATAGGAAAAATCAGTAAGAAAAATCAATTAATCTTTCCTCAGTCTGGGCCAGAGGTGGACTGCACACCAATAAACATGGAAAGTTAATAGATCCATCTAGTTCACAGGATCAATTTCAGCTGTGACAAATGAGCGACAGATACTTACATGAGACCCCAAATCCATTTATCTGTGGCATCAAATCTCGTTCAATGTACACAGTGGTATTACCATCCTGCAGCTACTTTAAAGAACATCTCAAGTGAAATGATCAATTCAACTGAAGTGTACTTTTAAAGACTAAAGACTCAAACCTGTAAATGAATAAAATACCGAGGGAAGGGAAGCAGGGTTCCCTAGTAAGCAAAGACACAGATAGCAACCCCTGCTAAGCAAACACATCATACAGAATATCTTTAGGCAGTCTTGGCTGTCATGTGCCTATAGGGAGTATTGTCAAGGTTATGAGTTCACAACAGGAGATCTATACATGTATGGGTCATGCCAAGCCCTTCTGTTTCCATGGAGAAAGAAGATGAGTCCTGCGGTAAGAAGACCTCACTCTTAGATGAAATCAGGGCAGAAACTAAGGTTAATCTGGACTGTTGATACCTTGCAGTATCTTCCACAGCCACAACAAGGAAATGGTTTGACTTTTTCATGGAATTGCCTCGTATTTTCTACTCACCATTGCTACTGTCATTATTAGTCCCCATAGTTTCATATGAGTGAACAGATATATAAACACTTACAAAGCTATCTGAAACTACTGGATATTTCTACAGAATCAAGTAGGACAGACATGCAAGATGTCAGTGGGAGTAGGGTGGGGAGGGCGAGAGAGCTTTTCAAATAATAGAATGAAAGAGCTCTATTTTTCACATCTCCTTTTCCTGTTCTGGTCATCCTTTTTCTTTTTTTTTAATCTGGTATATAAGTATTTCTGAGTCAGCTTTCTGCAAAGCCATGTTTTAGTAAATTAAACAGCTATTAAATACAGCTCAATAAATTAAAATAACAATTGCGTACCTCCAAAATACCTCCTTAAATCACAGTTCAGGAAAACATCATTCACCTTAATGGAGAAACACTGTAATGGAGCACGAAGCAACTTGGAAGCAGGAGCAGCGAAGACAGGAAGACATGGTTCAAGTTCCCCTTTGTATTTTCTTAGGAAGCAAAACTATCTTTACATAAGTAACTCACACAGTTCCAGCCAGGTCCACATAGTTTTAGACCAGCCTTGGTTCAACCTCTTCCCTCTTCTCTTATATATATATATATGTATTAAAAAAAAAAAAAACAAAAAAATAGGAAAAAGTACTTTTGGCAAAGGTGCATACATATATCTTAAGACCCATAGAGAACTATATTAATGCTTGCTGGTGACTGGATGAATTTGTTCTTATGGGGGCAGCAAAAGGGTCCCTATACTCAGATCTGTTTCCTAAAGTTTATTGATCTTCACTGCAACCTGTTCAAAATTGCAGCCTGCTTTGAACCCTGGGCTAATTCAAAATACACCACAAAATGTGAGGGTATATCCCATTGCATGAGTACAATGGTGGCACTGTTTAATAGCTTGCCATATTTTCAGGCTATAAAAAATGTTGGCCAGAGAGGTGGAAGAGAGGGTTCTTTTTCATGCATAAGCTAGGAATCGGAGGTGAAGCATCCACTTCTCAGGAACAGACAGGGTTAATCTGTTCTGTTAGCTTTGATCCTTGGCCTGGTTTTATATCAAGAAGTGTTTAAAATCAGTCAAATGTCCAAACAGATTGCAAGTGTGACTGTGTTTAAACAACAAATATGCAACTCTTGTTTGTGTCCCAGAAGCTTCCCACATTAAATGAAAAAAAAAAAAAAAAAAAAAAAAAAACCAAAACAACCAAAGACTGGTTTTCCCAGTCTGATCCTTGGTGGTTGATTTATTAGCTTTCCTGTTTTCATCAACATGTTCAAGTTGCTAAAACTCATCCTGTTAAGCCTAATGTCTGGCATTCATCTCCACCTCTGTACCATCTGCAACAACAAGCAACAGATCCTTGATCAATGGCTGTAATCCTTCCCTGGGAGTATCCTCCAGTAAAGGAAAAAAAAAGACAAAAAAAAGAAAAGGATGAGAAGGATAAGCCTGACACCAGTTTCCTCAACAATCATATTAAGTTGTTACATCACCTGCACTTTCATTTTCTAATGGGGAGGATGAAGGAATTTCAAGAATCTTCTGTTTAATGATCTCACAAGGTGGCAAGTAACATAAGCTTTTCATGTTCCTGTGGGGAGTATCTGTTCTCATTATTTCTGCATTAGTGAAATTAAGCTGTGACACTTGGGTGGGTAAACACTTCAAAAAGTGTCCTGCAGACATTCTCCCCAGTGAAGTTCTGTATGTTCAGTGACAGCTGCTTTTTAGTTTCTTCTCCATTCACTTTTTCACCCTTCTCGGTGGAGGTACCACTTTGCTGACAATAAAATGAGTGAAAGGGACAATTTTCATTAGTGTGCCTGCAAATTGGCATTTGAAGTGAAATTTGACCCATAATATGCACACTCAAAAATTTTCTCAGCACTTCCTTAAGAGTACCAAAACCCTAACCTAGGAGTCATGTCTTCAAGAAGGACTACTGGAGACTGCCTAGGGGTGAACATAAAAACAGGATGAGTATATTTAATGCTCCCTTCCTCATGCTGTCCTGCCTTTACTGACTCATAAGACTTCCCAGGCCTGATGTATTCATGCATTTGGTGACCCTGCCTGGACTTCTGACATGAATTAGTTGTCTCCCCTTGAGATCTGTTAACTTTTAGTATCCAACACATTCTTGGACAGGCACTGTCTATCTCATCTTTCCCTTTTGTTGGCCTTGATTTTGGTTCCTGATAGTTTAATTTGATGGCCTCTTGGTTGTGCACAGAAATATGTCTTTGTGAGTCCTTTCACACTTCTGTATTGAGGTGAGAGCACTAAAATGTAGTTCAAGTTAGATTCAGATGATCTCCAGGCCTTCCAAGAGGCATTAATGACAGCAGGAATGGCAGTCACACCATGTGAGGCAAATGAGTACCTGCACACACATCATATACTATGTGTATGCCCCACAAGCGATGAGCTCAGCATCTAGCTGAATAATCACTTTTAAATAAGAAAACTGCAGACATTAAGTCCCATGCACAGATATCCTGCAAACAGTAAAGGAAACTCTAGTGTCTCAAAGTATTGTGTTGTAAGTAGGTCTGTATGCAGGTCCATTAGCAACAAACAAGTTGAAGGAAGTAATTATTGTGGTGAATTTATTGACAGAGACAAAAAATCCCTTTGTATCAGTTCTCTCATTCTTTTCACTTTTTGCTTTGTTCTACATACACACAGAATTACCTCTGCTAATTTGGGCTCTCCACGTTAAGGCAAGCTACATAAGAACAGCAATGACAACCCAAAAATGAAGTAGAAGAGCTGGCAATCAAAAAGACTGCAGAGCAGATGCTTTAATACCTTTACTTGGAAAAAAAAAAAGACAAAAAAAAAAAGACAAACATTCTGAGAAGGAAAAGTATGCAAAAATATTTAATAGATGACTGGAAGGCTTCAGTTGTGAGAGATCAAGAACTTATCTCAGTGGAGCTCAACACTTGCTGAGGTCTTAAAAGATATTATTGCACAGGGGAAAAAAATGGGAATTCAGCTTGGCCAGTTTTAAAAGAAAGTGTCTAAAAGTCAATATTGTTTACACCCATTTCTGACTTTGCTGGCATGAAAGCTACCTACTAGGATATAGCTATATTCCCATAGAGTCATTTGTAGTAAATATGAGTCTAAACACATGTAAGTTATTGGGATATTCTATAACTTAAGTGTCCTGACTGGGAGTGTCCATTACAGCAGGGGATTTTGGCCAGACAGAAAAAATGACAAAATGCAACATAAAAGAGTTATGACTGAGATGAAGCATTATTAACAGTATAGGAGTAGATTGAAGCTAGATAGGTAGAAAAACAATTTACAAAATCAAAAAGATTTATTTGATGTAGAAGTATTTCATACAAACCTGCTGGTGGCCTCTGGTAAACACCCTGAGACTAAATAGTTGAATATGGACTGCAGTATTTGTGGGCAAAGTTGATGACAATGAGTTTTGTGACAGGATTCGGAGTGATTTGGACTTTTGAGCACTTTGAGATCTGATGAAAAGCATGAGGAGGGAGCCAAGAGGAGTAGCAGTAATAATAATAATAATATTACAACACCAATATTGTTCTGAGTGAATCAACAGATGGCAAATGCCTTTCAGTGAAGGCACAGGCAAAATAATGTGTCTGGTAGCAAGGAGTGAAGTTAATGATTATGTGCTAAACGAAACAGCCATTCAGCACGCTGATCAGGAAAAAACATTTGGGAGTCACTGTGGAAAAAAACATGGAAAGCATTAGCCCAGTTCAGAACATCAATAAAGGTAAAAGTGAAAGAGATTGTGTTCCTGCACAATGCTCTAGTGGGGTGTTTGGTTATTTCTGAGTTCTTCCTGTTGTTTTTACTGTTGTGGCTATGTTCACCTTGACCACCAAAAGCAAGCATCCCATTCAGCAAGGTGTCCCCAAACCCAAAAGGAGAGTCCCTGCTCCAACACATTTAAGGTAGAAATCTCAAAAATGCCACAGGAGGCATTCAGAAGTGGTACCCCATTGTGCCCAATGAGTGTGGAGGGAGCACATGTAGCTGGCTTCAGCCCCTTGGCTAGCCAGAGCCAGAGGAGGTGAACCCCTCTGACACCAGCTATACGGGACAGGTAAAATAGCCCAAGCATCTGGCAGGACTGAGGAGAAGTCACAGCCTGGCATCTCCAGGCTCTATCTCCCTATGTTTTGAAATCATGTCCTCCAGGCCCACACCACCCCAGAAGAAACACTCAAGTGTGTGCAAAGTTGATGTCAGCAGGACCTGACCTCATATCCAGCAGGACCCACGTGGACTTGCTTTGCTGAAGGTGGGGTTGTGATCTGATTCTGGGCTGGGCCTGTCAAGAGGGGTGGGTGAAGCTCCTCAATGAGAGCATCCTCAGGGGCAAGAAGGCCCCACAGGGCTGAGACCAGAAAGGAAAGAGGCAACAGTGAGGGAACCGAAAATTTTATTTTAACTGCATGACAGGGATTAACTACACTACATTCAAAGAGTACAAAACAGGGTTTCATTTACTATAGTACAGCACAACTACTCCAGACCTCTCTGCCCACAGCTTCCTCTGCCTCAGCAGCATTTTCTAACAAGCCTTTCTGACTGTCCAGGCTGGACCCAAACCATTACTTCAGAGGTGGGTGGTTTTGTTTGCTTTTCTCTTGGTCCCTCTTTCTTTTTTTTTTTTTTTTTTTTTTTAAAGTAGGCTCTACTACTAAAGTGTAAGAGTGTTTTGCTCCTTTTAAAACAGAAAGGTCTGAGTCCAGTCATCCTCTAGTGACTCCCTTGCAGCCAGTTAGCCCACAAAAATAAGCAAACTGAGGAAAGGAGTCAGAGCCTAAGCCCTTTATGGGAGATTGATTGTAAAGCTGGTGGTAACATGACAAGCTGATTTGTGGTGGCTCCTCATAGCTTGTTTGAACTGTAAACCTCAGTCACATTTATTTATTTATTGTATCAGTACAGATTTGTCACAACTAGTCTGAACATAGAGGCTGGTATCTCATGTCCTGACCAAGGAATGCCAGGCACAACGAGAGCACAGGTATGTGTTTGTGCATAGATGTGTGTGCATGCATGTGTGTGAGACAGCCCATGCATTTTCTCTTGAAGCCCTCAGCAAACCTGCTTCAGTGTTGTCAGATCAGGAGCTCAGCTCACTGCCACATTTGGTGACACCACAGCTTTCCATGATGACACCAGCCTGAAGCTCTGCAGCTCCTTCACAGAAACCTGAACCCCTTCACAAGGCTTAACTCCCTTCACTGTCAGCTTTTCCAGTGATAGCTGGAGCAGCTGTTTCTTCTTCCTCCATAGCTTGTGGGTTGCCAGAAAGCCTGAGTGGCCCACCATCTAATTTCCATACTTGGATCTAGGTCTGTATCTGCATCATATTTTCTTGAAACAGTAGTTGCATGGCAGGTCTCTCTACCTTCTACACAAATGTGATTTAATGTCTTCTTCAGAAGCAGTGAGCTCATCTGCTATAACATGAAATCATAAGAAGGATTGGCTCTTCTCTTATTAATGTAATCACTTTAGACTAGTTGATATGTCCTGTATACAGCTTATGGTGTAGAGTTTTATAGCATATTACTGCAGCTCCATATAAGTCTAAACCAGTCATAAAACACAATCACTTACTGAAGAAAAATACATTAATGCCGCTGAAACTCAGACACAAATTTTCATAGCAACGGATAAATAAAGGCCTTGGCAGAAGTCCCATTCTTTTGCATAGAACGCATGCAGATAAAAGGGAAAGCATTATACCCTTCCTCCATCTCTTTTTCATATTTTACTTTTTCCTTTTACCTTCAAAGTATCCCTTCATCCATGAGCAGAACCAAGACAGTAACAGTGCTGAAAGGGCTGCAAACTTCTCACTCTGTCCAGCAACACTTGCTGTTACCGAGGTCCCACATGTCCACAGGACAAACATCCTGTGGCTCCAGAGGCAGTCTTGGAAATGTTTTTGCCATTTTTCTTAGAGACATCAGCCCACTAAGAAAATTAATAACACTGGGAAGCAAGACTATGCTGTACCTACCAAAACCATATTCTCTCCAAGTACCAGTAAGCAGCACTGAGGCAGGCTCTGACACTGAGTAAAGTTTGTCTAGACACAAAATTAGATCAGGTTAAAAAGACTACTGTATTTCTGCTCTCTTCTGTTTATATGGCTCCTATCAACACAGTATTTTAGTACATGATGTCTATTTATGTATTTAACAGTTGTTAAACAGCTGTGCAAAGCACTGTCTGGATATTTTTAATTTAGTTTAAAAGTGAGTCCAAATACAGTTATATGTATACTATGATTTAAGAACAACCTAAATGGCCCAAATTTAAACTGTAGTAAGTACACATCCAAGCCTTTTGGTAAGGTTTAGTTTTATTAGTTTAAAATCACAGCTTAATTTAAAACATACCCGCATCCTGAATCCAGTCTTCACTGGTATTTAAATAGCCCTTTTTCCCACCACATCTAATGATAGGAAACTGAGGTTCAAAGTTACAGGACAAGGTGTCTGTGGTGGAAGAAGGCATGAATACAAGATCTTTCTCAAATCCATCATAAGCACACAATCATTGCACCAGCCCTTGCATGTGGAGCAGTGGGGACAGCAGTACAGTGAGGAGCCATGCAGTGGTGGAGCTGCCAGTGCTACGGATGATGCACACCGTGCCTCTTTTCCAGCAGTGGTAGTACATCACCTCCCTTCATTCCAACACAGCTCTATGCAGGGCAGCTTTCAAACTGGTGGCAAACAGGTCTGGGAAATGCCCTGGGGCGAGGCTGGGGAGAATAAAAATGTTTGGAGATAGTAATGATTGCTCCCGGGGAAGGGGGAGAGCACAGAGACATAGGGTGCCTGAGCATCATGGCACCTGTATGTTAGCCCACCACCCCTTGGCTAAAGGTGACCCCAACGTTTTTGAAGGGGCTTTTGCAGCTCCCTGTGAAGGAATTAAGCATGGTATTATCTGTCTAATCAAAATGACTTGTCTGTCCTCCTCAGGCACTCATACATGTGCAGACATAATAAACCATACTATTCTATCTGGGGAAAGGAAGAGTATTCCTCATCCTCCTGCTTTTCCTGTTGATTTCCACATTTCTTTTTTTTTGGCATTTGGGATGGTTATTTGGATTGCTGGGCTTTTTAAAGACTGAGGGAGGCTAAGTAAAAAAGCCACTGGTTTATTTTCAATGTCAATTTTTAATAGAAAGCTCAGTGTGATGTAGATAATCAGAGAGCAGAAGTAGTAAGACAGCTATGGGTGAGGGATATGGAGGGGAAATTACCACCTGATAACACTGCAGTAAACTGTTTCTTAATATTTATTGCACCATGTTGCTCAAGGGCCTGAAAGACTTTCAGAGAGAGAACACAGCAGCAGCAGCAATGGAGTCTTGTAGTTAGTCGGTAGTGAGCAGGATAGTTACTGCAAACTTCAGTGAACAACCAAATGTTAATTAGACTCAACACTGGGGAAACTGTTTCCAAGGAAGAAGAGAGCATCTTGGGCCTCTAGCAGCTGGTTAATATACCAAAATATAAGCATTGATCCTAGACAAAGAGATCTCAAGGGGTGTGAAATGCAAAAAGCAGAAGCTGCAGACTTCTAATGCAAATTCATGTTTTTGATGGCCTTGAGGTGAGCTACCTTACTGGTCTGTACTCAGCTTCAAGGCTTCCCTGAGCTCCTACAGACCAAACCTCCCCTCTGACATTATGTCTATATGAGACATTTCACAGCAAGACATGCTCTTTTGTCCTATCCTCCATGCACCATCCCTTCTATGGATCTGGGTTTGTGTGTCTGTGCCCTTGGAAGACACAGGGCAGATAGCTAAAGACTTTCTTACAAACGTGGGACACAAAGTGTTTTCCGGTCAATCTAGCCCCACATCTGGCACAGTCAGTGAGATCAGCAGCTAGACACATCAGCCTCTGTCAGCAAAAAAAAATAGACAACAGGGAGAAACACTTTGAGTATGGACTGAGCAGACAAGGTGGAAAGCAAAAGATAAAAGCATAAATCTGTGAATCTGAAGGAAACCTAGATTATCAGGGCTTTTAACTGCAAAAGGCAAGCCCCAAAACTACTTGTTTAGAAGTTGTGGATGTTTTTCCTCTGTAAGTGTTCAAGGCCACTGGATGAGGCTTTTAACAACCTGATCTAGCGGGAGGTGTCCCTGCCCACAGCAGGAGGATTGAAATTAGATAATCTTCAAGATCCTTTCCAGTCCAAACCATTCTATGTTTCTATCCACCTTGCTGATAGCCATGAGATCCTCCTTTCACCCTAATAATGCATCCTGCATGGAGCCCTTCACAGTAGGACAGGATTATAAACACTTGCAGGGTAATTTCCAGCAAGGTTACAGTAGAAACAAATTTGCCAGAGCTGGAAAAATGAATCTGTCATCGCAAAAGCAGCATTTGCAAGTAACAGTGTTCAAGTTTAGCTTATGAAATTGTTTGCCTTGGCTTCAAGTCTGTCACTTTTAACAGATATTTTGTATTTCAGAGACATAGAAGTTCTTCCATCAAGATTTCAACAACCCATGGCTTTGGAAATAGCTTAGACAGCCCATCTTTCCATTTTTTTACTGTGCACATGTAAGAAATAGCATAATCTCTACTCTTTCAACAGGTGGCTTTTTACAGTAATGTGCTCCTTGTGCTGCCCAAGTCTTTGTTGTGGTCTTGCAGTAGGGCACCTCCACAAGCAGAGTAAGCTCAACCCTCATACATTAGCATTGATGGTGCAATACAAAAATCAAGATTTTGAAAAAATGATACAAAGCAAATGGATCCACACTTGGAAAAAGAAAATATATATCTCAGCGGAAAGCTGGATTCATTTCACATGCCTGAGTGAGAACAAACTGAATCTGTCAGTCAGCAAAGGCGAGTTACAAGGAATTGTCTCTCACAAGCACTGCACTCTGCCATGGATAGGAATGTATTATCTCAGTGAAGCATGGGATACCTATGCATTTTCATGTAATCTTTCCAGGTAGTAAGAGTGAATTAAATTGATCATAAGATTTTTAATAAAAAGAGAGTGTATCACATCATCATCATCACTACCTCTCTCAGCTAAGACTGTCTTATCAAGGATCAAAAGGATGAGATCATTACCTCAGATGAACCTTTTCTAATATTCTGTTAGTCATTTTGAATTGATCTCACATTCCAGGGGACAAAATAAAGCATTATTCCCAGAAATACTCATCTGCAGAAGGTGCCTCCTGCCTTTTAACATGGTTGTTTCACAGAGAAACAGTTCAACCTTCTGTTTCCAGTTCACATTCGGCAGTTTGGGCACCAAACCCCTTTGAACCAATTCTTGCACACAACTAGTTAGTACCAAGGCAAAAGCTTTCACTGCACAAAAAATGGTTTTAGGGAAGCCAAAGCTGAAAATAATTCAACATTCCAGTGCAACAGCAGATTAAATAATTGCTCAAGAAAATGTGCACAAGGCCCACTATTGGTATTACAGGGAATATTTTAGGAGACTGTCTTTAAAAAAAAGACAACTATGGATGAAAAATACCCACTTAGCATTTCTTTCATACAGGGAGGATCCTAGGCTCTCATTTGATTCATTTTTTCTGATTAGTGTTCCACACCAGCCTTTTTAAACAATGTTATTAAAGGAATCTTGCCTGCTGTGCTTTGTATAAATTGCCTTTAAAATAATTATTCATTCCCCTCCCAAAAAAAAAAGTCAAAAATATGTTAAAAAAACACAGTCTGTTTTACCCCACAGGCTTTGTGCTATTGCTTTTCCTTTTTGATCTGTTTCTTCTTTTGCCTCATTCACAGTTATACAGATAGTAGAACTGACAAATAATTTGGGAAAAAGTTAGGCCTAAATAAGACTTGTTCATCATGCATTATCCTGGTAAAACTTAGGCCCATCATTGAAATTTCCCCAGCAGAAAACCTCTAACTTCAGTTATCACCTTTAACAGGACAGACTTTGACTTGGGTTTTCATTGCTGCAGGTACACTGTGTTATCAGTGAGTCTCATCACAAGGGCAGAGGTCCACACAAAAGCTCATAAAGTATGGTGGCTTCACTTCAACCTTTACAAAAACTAAAGGATGAAAGACAGTGGTGCTCTGTTTCTCAGAAGAGGTCTTGACGTGCCCAGTTTTAACAACAGGAACTTTGTGAGATTACACTGATGCCTAGGCCAGTTCCCACTCAACCATGTCATGTTGTAACCCATCACCAGTCCTTGACTAAAATGACAGAATAGGATTAGGGACCCTACTGAAATTTGGACAGTGAAGATTAAGTCTGGAGCAGTCCATGGGGCACTTATTGAAGGAGACACGGATATGGCTTAAGGCTCCAGCAGCGCATCTGCTCCTGGCATGGGGACCACCCAGCTCACATTTACCCCACCATTCTTGGGGGTGGACAGCCACCATGCTGGGTGCCCATCCATGCACTGCCAGTTCCTGTGCTGCAGAGGGTCCACCTACCTGCATCTGCATCAACATCAGCCAGGAGGAACCTAAAAGACCACCCTGCAAATTTCAATGGGAAGAGAGAAGAAAGTCTGATTACCTTCAAGGCAAATCAAAATATAAAATTCCAAATCTCGTAGCGGGAGCCTTATGGTCTCTGAGGTTCATTATCATATCAGAGTGGGCAGAGAGCTAGTCACTAAATGGTGCATGGTGACCTAGCATCACTGCCCATGAGTGGATTGGCTGGAGAGCCTCTTCTTTCTAACAGCAAGACTGTGGGCCAGGTCTGTGTCTCATCCATGGAAGCGTGGAGCGCTCCAGCAACATGAGCCAGCTTAGCAGCTCATGCATTTCAGAAACACACTAAATAAACAAGCAGACCAGGAATTGGTAACCACTGCTCCTGTAGGAAATCTACGCAATGAAAAAGTCATCAGCCCTGCCTTTTTTTATCCATTCCTCTCATTCCTCAAATTGAATTTCTTTCCATGCGATGCTTTCCCACTCCTCAGTCCCCCTTGCAAATGTCTGCTTCCTTCAGGACCACAATATTGACCACCAGCAAAGAAGTAAGAGCTGATAAAAGATGATACACCACTCTCATTATTCCATAGTTTTCTCTTGGTGGATTTAAGATGGTCCCAAATGCAAAAAGAAATTAAATCAGCAGGTAGAAAGAAAGATGCAAAGTGAAATTCAAGATGCTGGAAAACTGCTTTTCTCCAGAGGTCCTACTCTTCCCTCCGTCCGGAAGACAGGAAAGAGCAGACTGTTCATGACAGAGGAGAGAAAACTTCTGGGGGTCTTTAGGGGGAACTCAATCAAAGAAATTATTTTCCCACAGACCAGAGCTGAGCAAACCTTAATGACTTTTTCCTGATTGAAGAATAAATCAACTATTAATTTATGACCTGAAGTGTATATAACAACCCTCCAAATGTCTTCCAGCTCTGTAAGCGGTGCTCATGTCCTTTCTGCCTGGGTTTGGTTCTCGCCAACTAATTCAGCTGATAGGATAAATATTCCTCATCAACTCACGGCCTCAAAAAAAAACCAAACACAAACAAACAACAACAAAACTAATAATAAAAAAAAAAAAAAAAAGCCAGCCGTGTGTTTCCAGCATAATTATATGCGTATGCATAGAGATCCAGATGTATTAGAGATGAAGTTAAGTGTAAGCACATGGCAGGCTGGAGATGAGCGTGTTTGCGTGGGGAAGCCAAGGGCCCATGTGCCGGTTATTGCAGGGAGACGGGGCGGGGGACACGACGCCTGTATGCTGCGAGATGAGGCAGAGCAGAGGGGGTGGGGGATAAACACACACCGTCACTGCCTGTTAACTGGACCTCTGCGGAATTGATAAATGGCTCCAGATCGCTTTGTTTATTTAAATGGAAGCCAACGTTTAACAGCAATAAAAGGCAGGCTAAATAATTCGCCGGGACGGCAATCAAGGCGAGTATGATCTCTGAAATATACGGGCTGCATTTAAGAAACTGAAGCCCACTGTGCCTTCATTTGTATACACACACTGATTGGGCAGACGGTATAAATTGTAAAATAAGATGACAATATTAGCATCTTGTCTTGGCTTCCCCTTGCCGAATGAAAACCACAGAGGGAACACTATTCAAACATTTCCTTTATGCTCATAAATTAATCAAGAAGCATCAGGGATTAAGACAGTTTTATAGGTTTACAGTAAAACTCGATACAACTCGTGGACACTGAGTGATTTTACAGTTACCTTTTCAAAGTGTTGCAAATAGAGCAAGAAGAGAAGAAAACAAAACAAAACAAAAAAGAACAACCGAAAATAAAAAACACAAACCCTAAGCAACGTTTGCCCCTTGCTCTCGAAGGCTGGCAATGAGGTTGCAAGAGAAAATAATGTTCGTGACTTCCTAGCCGGCCGCCTGCGGACAGAAATAAAGACAGTACTGAAGCCACGGAACATCCTGAGCAATTTACGAGAGGATTGTGCTCAAAGTATTAAGCGCCACCACAGGGTATAAAAAAAAAAAAAAAAAAAAAAAAAAAAAAAAAAAAGATAGCCGAAATTTAAGACAGCAGAAGGG
>JANIJG010000751.1:9878-25760 GCA_024611175.1 Megaceryle torquata | reverse complement strand
AAAGTTTTATCATAAAATTTCTCAGCATATACGCAAATATATATATTTCAGCCCTAAACCCCCATAGTCTTCACAAAATAATGTAACGAGAACCTCAGTATAGCTATCATATAAGTGCATCATCAAGTTAGTCGTGTTATTTCCCCTTCACTTTCTCCACATCTTCAAACACTATTCTTTTCTAGGCAGTTTTAGGAAGAGTTGCCTGAGCAAGCATATTTTCCTGTATGTCTATTATACTGCTTCTGCCGTCTCCTCCTGTCACACACACACATGTGGATGCACATGCCTTTTTCTGCCAGGAGACAGCAAAAGTGAAATGCTAGAGTCACTGCCACACCCCCTCAGCCCTCCACTTCCCTGCCTTTTTCTCTGCTTCCTGAAATCACAAGCAAGAATATCCAACTCTGACATCACTGTAAAGTGCAATGGCCAGGAATAGAGGAGAATGGGAGGAGCAAGAACATGGAAAAAGAGATAAAAGGGGAGGGGTAGGAAAGAGGAGGAGGAGGAAGAGGGAAAACCAAAGAGGTGGCACTTGTCACCAGTGCTGCACTACTCAGAACTCCAGTATCCCACAAAGTAAGGACGACTCAGTAGAGTAGCCAATGGGACTGATCCCACCCCACCCTCCCACACTCCACATACACTCCCAGTCCCTCCCCGTGCTCTTCCCCTCTCACTCAAACGTCAGACTCAATACTGGAGAGTTTCTCATAAACATGCCCGTTGCTGGAGCCATTGAAAGCCCTGGGGTTTTTGTTGTTAGGCACACAGGGGTTGGACTGGTTCCCTATACAGATGTCCTTCTGGAAACGGGCTGGCACAGCCCCATGAAGGGCTGAGACCACCGGCTTGTTGGTGGTGACAATGGCTCGGAAGTCTGGCCTGGCTTTGGGCCCTCCTGCCACCACAGGCTGCCTGAAGAAATAAGATTTGCTGCCGTGGAGCAAGCATTGGTCATCCCCAAAAGTGGGGATGAAAGGGTTTTGTGTGACCCGGTCGGGGTAGAGCGACTTGCTGAGCATGTAGCCCCCGCTGCTGCCGGGGTTGTTGTGGTGGTGGTAGCTGGTGGCGGGCACTGAGGACTTGTTGTTGGCAAAGGTGGTCTCACTGGCTGGCATCTCAAACATGTGGGCGTAGGGACTTCCCTCCAAAAAGCGGCCCTTGTCCTTGAGGCTGACACTGCGGGGGGCCAGGGCTGAGTCATCCTTCTGCAGGTCCACAAAGGTGTCATAGGAGTGCTGCCGGCGGAGCTTGTTGCGGTTCTTCTTCTGCACCTTGGAGGCAGAGTTGGAAGGGCTTTGAGGATACTTGGAGGAGGAGGTGGCACTGGTGGCCACGGGCACAGGGGCAGGCGGCTGGTCCAGCTCTTGGAGTGAGTTGTCCTCACTGATGTCATACAGGTTTCCCGCTTTCTTGCAGGCCTCGCAGCGGATGCAGGCCTGGCGGGTGGAGTTCTGCCCCACCACTGATGGTGTGTAGTTGTGCAACTTAGAAGGGCAACCACGGCAGAAATTAGCCCCAGGACGGTCCTCCCAGTCTAGGTTGGTCAGGTTCTTCTCCCACGGCGCTGGGACCCCACTCACAACGCCATGCTTGTGCTCATTGCTTCCACCAAACTCACCCGAGCCATGCTTGTGGTGGGCCCTGTTAGTGCAGGATCCACTCCCTCCTCCTCCTGTGTCACGTTTAAACTCATCTCCCCGCTCTTTGTAAATATCCGTCAGGTCCACGTGCTCCCAATGCGGCGAGTTCTCCTTGGCCCGAAACTGGTCCAGGTAGAAGTCCCGTAGCCCTTCCTTGTCCCTGAAGTAGCGCTTGTGGTCAGGTGAGCGGGGTGGACGCCGGCGGTAGGACAGCTCTATCTCATCAAACTCCCGCCGGGACTTGGCAGAGGCCGGGCGCTTCTTCAGGCTGTCCTTGTACTGCTGTTTCCGCCGCTTGGCTGCATTGCCCTCGATGTTGCCGTAGGTGACTGTGTGAGTGGAAATGTCAGAAACGTCTGAGCGGATCAGGTCATCGTGGGCCCCACTGCCCCCATAGCGGTCACTCTTGAAGGAAAATTTGCCATAAAGGTCACCCAGCTGGCTGTGCTTGGCAGGGGGTAACCCCAGGTCCAAAGGCTTCTTCCCAATGGACCGTGACTGGGCGTTGAAGGGTGGGTTGTCACAGTCGTAAAGCCCATCAATGGAGCTGGTGCTGCCAATGCTGTGGGGGCGGTGGTGGTGGTGATAGTGGTCCTGATACACATTGCTGTCCTTCAGCTGGAGGTTGCCAAAGGTCCTTTCCACCTCACTAATATAGTCACTAAAGAGGTTCTCCTCACATGGGGGGTTGTTGTAGGATTTGCAGTCTGAGTGGGTGAAGCTGCGGCGGTGCTCAGAGATATCATAGACCGACGACTCGCGGCGGATAAAGTCCAGGGCACTCTGTGGTGAGCCATTGACCCCTGACAAGTTGGCCATGTTCTTGGCTGTCCGAAGCAGGCGGAGGATGTTGGAATGGGTGTTGTTCATAGTTGCTGTGGGGGAGTTCATTGCTGACTGGCGTTCCTCTATGGCCACACCATGGATGCAGCTGTAGATACCCTGAAATGAGAGAAAGCAGAAATGTAAGTGGTCCAGCAAAGAATACACAAAAAGGGACCTGGAAGCACCCTGTGCAGCCACGGCATGTTTCTGTATAACAGCAAGGCCTGTCAGCCTCCCATCATGAAATGCAATCAAATCAAATGAAATCAGACCTGCTCTACTAACCCTTGTTGTTCTGCCCCTCTTTCTTGCCCCTCACATTTTTTCCTTCCCCTCTGTTCCTCCTCCTCTGCTTTGACTCATGCCATATCTGTAGGATGCATGAACACCTTCTTGCATCTGTAGGAGCTACTCAAATCTAGTAGGTGTAGCATGGAATTGCAAATGGCGAAAAGAATATCCTTGGAAACAAAAGCATCAAGACAAATGATTCTGCATGGATGAGAGGAAAAGTCTGTTTTGGCCCTTGATATTCATCTGGACATCAGTGAATCAATGAGACAGGAGCTATCTTAGGAAGAGAACAGCTTCATTTGTCATAAAATTAGCTACATTAATCACTAGTACAGATGAGAAAAGGAAACAGAGAAAGAGCAAGACTGCTGGATAAGTATTTAGGTCTTTGGAATCTGGTTGAGTTAGGTACAATAGAATTTTTAATTGCATTCTGTTGAATTTAACAGTGATAATAGGCTCCAAATTGACAATGCTGAAAGTGAAAGTCCTCTATTCAGCCTCACATCAGACAGCAGAAGTGCTTGATACTTTCACATTCCCCACTAGCTCCATTTCATCCATGACACAGACTGTTTGCAAGGGCTACCCCTAGGAGTGGAAGGAAAGGGGCTCATTTATTCCCTGGCCATCCAAATGGCACCTGTTGATTAACTTCAATAGTGCAATGGACACCATCACATCAAGTTACCATGGTTCCTCAGCAGCTAGCAGATGACTTAACACTTTCAGACTTCTCACCAACCTGGCCTAGGTGTACCAGATAACCCCAGAATGAAAGAATCTGTACCTAGCTAAGGATCACCAAACACAATCCCCCATCTCATTTCCAGAGTAAACCAGGTTAGAAACTAGCAATGTAGAAGAAAGGCTGAGCCCCTGCATCCAAAAGGTTTTGTAATTTCTCCTGAACACTATGTTATGTAGCAATTATGTACTCCTTGAAAAATTAAAGCTTTTTTTTTTTTACATCAGATACTGAGGTAAAAATTGCCAAGATTTGACCTCATTTCAGAATGGATCAGGAGAAGAGACCAGTGGCTTGAAAGAAGAAAAAAACCCTTCAAATTGGACACTGCTAACTACACTTATAGCAAAAAGATGACTCAGAAATTACTAGAATCCGTTTTAAATGTAAATATTACACTCTAAGGCAGATTTACATAAAGCAATTGCTAAATTTATGTGGTCATCCTCTCTGGAAAGATTTCTGCATGGCTTAAGGCAGGCTTTTTGGCTAGGAACATCCTACTGTCCATGATAGCACACTTCTAGTTAACATAATGTCACCTGAAAAGCTGAAATATAGAGGACAATGAAAAACTCATGAAATTCTAATAATGTTATCTACCATTCCTTGACTTATTGTCCCCAATTTGGCCTCCTCACAACTCACTCTGGAGGATTAGACAGTTACAGGTAACTTCTCTTTATATTGCATTTTCATTTCTATGACCATAATCCAGCAGAGACCAGAGATGTCATGCAAAAACCATTAGATGCTGTTGCAACATTAACAGTGAAAAGATGCCAGATTTTATCGTGCAGACCACCACTCTACGTCACCTGTGGATTAGAGAGTCTTGGTAGATTTCTTCATCTCCAGTACCCAGGACTGTCTGAATAAAGCCTCTGTTCCACCCTCTAGCTAATGACACTCACCCTGCTGATGGAGAAGACGACACCAGGCTTGCCAGAGCAGACACCCATGAAGCAGTGGCGGAATTGCCAGTAGAAGAGATGCTCACAGATGAAGGTGATGAGACTGAGGGCCATGGCTGCTCCCAGCATGTAGAAGACACCTGCCATGTTATCTATATCCAGCTGGCTGCTCATAACCTCATTCTTCTCATTGTGACAAATGCCAGTGAGCCACAGGGCTTCCAGCTCCTCCATCTCCCCTAGAAAGACAGAGAGAAGGAAAGAAACAGGTTAGATAGTCCTACAATGGCTAAAGAGCTCAAGCCGGACAGATTGAAAGCAAATAGCTGATCTAAGGTCAGTGTCCAGGCTCTTTATTCACATCTATTACATTCATGAAATATCCGAATGCCCTTCTGATAGGGCCAGGTGCACTTTGTCACAGGGAAGGCAACAAGATCTTTTCACAGGCAGATATTTGCCACAAAAAGCTGTACCACAGGACACAGATCTGACATCCAAATGTCTGCAGTGAAATCTGGAAAAAGTTGCCCACCAGACTACTGAAGATGTGGCCTTAGAAACTTCCACTTTCATATCAGGGCAATGAAGGGAAAAATCAGTGACTGACACTGTTAGACAAAAATGAGTCACTTTTAAATAAAAACATTGTATGTTTCCAGCTTAAAATTCAAAATGTTGATGGTTTTAAAATCAAAATGTCTGATTTTTAATTTGTTTCCATCATATCTATATCTCATTATAACTAGGTACAATGTTCCCAAAAATATTTGTGCAATTTACCTTTATTCCTTCCTTTCAATTTTGTCCAAATTCAACACTTCCAAGCCCTTTGACCAATCAAAAATATTACTAATTTGTATCATTTAGGAACAAATGTTCTGTAGTCTAATTTCATACCCCACTTACTTCCATTATGTTTTTTTCAAGAGGGGAGAGAGATAAAAACACACTTACTGAGACATTCAGAAATAAACTAATTATGCAGGTTGGCAATTTTTTTTCATAGTGTTAGAAAAGTTAGTTTTTCACATTTCCAACCTCCAGTCCAGTGATGGTGGAAAAAAAAAATAAATCTGTATATTTATGTGGCACCATAGCACAGTCTTTAAAGCTTTATGAGAACTTATGTCTTTTTCTGAAATAATACATATTAGGCTGTTTAGGAGACAGAACACCCTATCCATCAAGTGGCTAGTTTTCCACTTTAGTATATCACAGTTATGCTCTTTCCATATGTTATTTTCAGATTTCAGAAAGAAAGGAATACTTATAAATGAAATAATCTGTGAATTTTATTTACTCAAAAAAACCCCAAACCAAACCAACCAACCAACCAAACAAACAAAACAGAGCAAGATGCAATATGGAATGGAAAGGGAAACCCAGGAAAATATTTTCTAAAAAGGAATTTCTTAACCCTTGCATATTTTTTCTTAATAATAGCAATTTCTTTGTAAAGGACAACTAGGTAACTATAATGTTCTAATTAAAAACTCACTCCGATATATACTTCTGAGTTTCAAGTCCCTCCACAGTTGGTGGTCTTTTTGAGGTTTTGGAAAATCAAAGTTAATTCTTTCATCCAGAAATATTTATTCTTTAATTCTGTAAACTCTGCATGGCTTGATCCTGTCTAGAACTATAAAGCATGAGATGACCATGGAAAGTTCAGTATATTTAGCAGGTTTGGTGATGGCAAAAACCTCAAAGGTAATGAAATGTTCACAATAGAAATCTTGTTTTTACAAGACATTCTTCACAGAAGATATTTTTCAAACACACATCTGAGCTGGTTCTATGAAACCTTTAGTGCTTTTTACATTGCTTTTGATAATAGTGCCACACTGCATCAACAACATAAAACAAGTGACATCCTCACATTTTTGTTGTAAAGTCTCTAACAACCCCTTGTTAATGATTTCCTGTTCTCAACTCAAATCTGAAGCACCAGAGCTAGGAATTTCTATTTCTTACATGCAGACTTGGTGTTTCTTAGGAAAACTCCAATTTACCTTTTTTTTTTTTTTTTTTGGTCACTTACCATCTCCAAAAAGCTGTAGAATGGCAAGATCAACTTGGCGCTTCCAGCCCGAGTCCTTTTGAATGGCAATGCCATAGCCAGTGGAGGCAAAGACTTTCCCACTCCCAATTGTCACCAGCTTGCAGCCTTCATCTCTGCCAGCCATATAGTTTAGCACTGCTGCATCATAAATGAAAGCATCCAACTTCCTGCACAGGTGAAAGAGAGGGGTAGAGTACAGAAAAGATAAAATCTGTAGGAGTTCAAAGATGGTAATTAAGGTAATTAAAGCAAAAATGAACTTCTTTCAGACAGATTACAATAGTTTGCATCTTCGTCTTCATCAGAGTCAACTACAATCTAAGTTACAAACCTGTTTACAAGTGAAGCTAGATGATAAATGAGTACTGTCTATTTCTTTCTCTTTATCAATCAACATTTCTGATCTGGAAGAAAATTTGGAATATAAACATACTGCAAAATAAAGACAAATGAAGAGGAAGTCAAGGAGATCTGTAGTCCTAAGAATACCTTATATTTCTGTACTGCCTTTCATCTCAAAGGTACCTAAAATGCTTTTTAAAACTTATCAATATTAGTAAAGTAAGGGTTGGAGTAAGTCAAAGATTATCTCAGATTCAAACTGCTGGCATGACCTAGCTGAGTAAAATGTAATTTTTTTTCAAATTAAATATACTCAGGACATCATGTTTAACTCCTCAGTTACTGTGAAAAGCACTGCTGAATCTTTACCAATGTCAAGTAGCCATGATAGCAGCTTTATGGTTTACCATGCTGAGTAGCTCTTTGTTAAAGAGTGCTTAGCTTAAAACCACAAGAAAAATCCTGTTTCAACACAAAGAAATACCCATTATGGGCTGTGATGGGTAGACAGCAGAACAGACTGATGAAAACCTTCTCACTGCAACAAATTGATTTGGGTGTGGGGGGCAGTTGCAGGGGCTACATATTCAAAGACATAATCAAAGACAGCCAATGAGTAAATCCCCCCACTAGAACTGAAATCAAGCACTTTCTGAGAAAAGACCAAAGGCCTTCCACCTTGCACATTCTCACACCCACACTATCTTTTCAGTCCACCTCCTGCATGTATATTTCCAGTATGATAATTTTTATCACAGTCTGAATGCATATCTGTGGGGAAGTCTGTCCAAGGGTGTCTATGAAGCCAGGATGACATCTACTGCTAGTGATGAGCTCTATTTCATCCGTACATTTTCAGGACAGAGCATATTTATTTCCTGGATGATGACTATCCTGGCAAATGTACCTTCCCAGGATAGCATCCAACAATGGTACAATCACTTATAATGGGCTGTGTGCCTCTGAACCTGGCAAACAGGTTTAGGAATATTCAGTCAATCTAGTAATTAAATTGGCTGAACATCTTCATTCGTGCTTTGGAATGAACTTTCTCATAAGACTGCAACACGAGTGTAAGCAAGAATAGTTTTTTGCACTGGGGCTGGGCTTTGACAACCAAAATGATGAGCTCCAGAGCAGGTTTTTAATTATAAAAGACAAAGGCTTGCAAGATGGTGGTTTAAGTTAGCTCTTTTACAGATTCACTCCTATTAAAATAGGATAAGCTGTTCAAACATACTTTTGGCTAATGATTTTTCCCATGTTTCCCAAATTACCCAAGGAAATGTTCCAATTTTAAATACTTCCTTATTATTCAAACAACATTTTGTTCAGCTCTTGATACTAAAATATTCCAGAGAGAAGGGCTACTTTCAAACTACTTTCTTCAAGCATACCTTCCATTACACTACATTAGCTAGTTATACACTGGGGTGGGATTAGTCTGAAAAGAACTGTTTCAGCTTCCTGATTAACATAATCCTTTTTGCACAAAAGGAGGCAAAACAAAGGAATTTCCAGATGACAATATAAGTGGTCTGAAAAAAACCCCTTTGTCCACAGAGGTCTGTGAGCTTTTCCTGTGTGTCAGTGTGATGTATCTTGATGAAGCAAGGTCTTCAGGACTAATATACACAGGGCTAACACAGACAATATTTTGTTGTTGTTGTTGTTGTTTTTTAGTAGTCTTATAAACACAGCAAAACCAGAAATTCTTATACAGATGTCAATAGAAAAACCTGGCTAAGTGAACCACAGAATCATTCTTCTGTGCTGTGTGTGGTCTTGCTATACTTTTAATCATGGAATGATAATGGAGGTTCATTTTCCAAACCCCACCAAAAATTTGCTTTATAAGCATTCAAGGAAGTTAGGTTTCTGTGGTAAGTAAGCATGAAAGAAGAAAGGCTCACCCAGTCTTCAGTGAGAACAGTGCATCATCCACCCCCCTCTGATTGAACTTCACCATGTAGCTGTGCATTTCAGGGTAGTTGTTGCGAATGTTTCTTTCTGTGCTGCCATTGGGAACCGTCCCAAAGCGGAAAGGGGGTGAGAAGTCATTGGGTTTTTGGAACTGGGGAGACAGAAAAAGAACATTACTCACAATCTTTCAGCAAGAAGCAGTCATCTGAATAAGAGAACACACTCTCCTTTTAATATAGTCCTAATTTTATTTTGCTATCGTGCAGAAAACATTATTGAGAAGATATTACATTTCCCTGTTTTCAAACACAAACATCTCTTGCTACTGCCTAAGAACCAAGAAGTAAATCTGAGCAAGACAGTCTTTTTTGTCCACACTGGATTAAGTGCATAAAACAGCCAGAGATCAAAGATTAGTAGGTTAGACAAAAAGAAAAAAAAAAATTAAATGGAAAAGGTAACAATGGCTTTGTAGCACAGTCGGGGAATGATTTTCAATGCAATCTATATGCATTTTATCCACAAATTGTCATTTAGTTTCTAAGAAGTTATCTGTTTTTCAGCTCTGTGAATACCTTTGAATTTCCTGATTCTGACTGAAGTAGAAAAGTAATGAATGAGGAGAGCTGCCTCTCAGAAAAACCTCACATCCACTTCACCAAACAAATAATCAACTTTCAAACTTTTGGACAAATGTCTCAAATGAAATGCAATTCGTGGCTGCAAATCACTGGTAACATTTGATACCCAGAACAAAGCTGGCAGAATACTCCAAACCTTTTGCCACTCCCAAGAAATACATTCATCAGAACACTCCTCTATGGCTTCAAGGCTTGGACATTTTATATAGTACTTGTTTAACTCAAGTTATAATCAGTGCTCTCTGGGGTTTTATGAGCAGTAAAATTTAGACTGTCAATTGTCAAGACTGCTTAAAAGCCCTAGAACCAGCAGACGGAAAGAAGCACAGAACTGTAAGGCAGGAACTAAATAAACGGTAAAGAATAAGATGCAAAGGTAGGTTGGATGGAGGAGAGGCCCCTCCTCTCTTGATATATCAAGCAGTAGCTTACCTGGTGTTAATTCTTGACTCCCAGTTGTGACTGTAATTTTGGATGATCCTTGAAAGCATGCTAAGAACATGCTAATGGTCAGACCAAACCCATTTGACAGCAACAGTTCACCTGGTACATGAATATATGCAGTCATGTACTGCCACCTTCTATAGTGGAAATGTGGCTATGGTCTATAGCTATAGCTTAAAAATCATGCAGATGAGCCTTGTTCTTGAGTTCTGCTCAAAGCCAGGTTGGAACCTGGTCAACTCAGATGAGGAGACCAAAGCCACTATAGCAGTGTATCCTTTTCACAACATCTCAGCAATAAGGCCAACCAGGAGCTGTGTCTGTGGGTAGGTGAATGCACCATTCACATCACCTCTTCCTGTGTACCAGTCAATTCATCTGACTGCAAGGAATCATCTCTTTGGTTTGGATGGTGAGATGGGCTGCCCTGTATGTACACACATGAACGTGTGAGAAAAAAAAACCCACACTCTACTACTTTAAGCCAATAGAAAACATCAGGGCTGGTTCTTTTGAAACACAGGTTGGCACACTGACAAAACCAAGAGGTTTCACATAGCATAAAACAGGCAGTAAGGTGGCTCTTAGAACCTTGTCACATCTCCTAGGGATGAAGACAGACTCATAGCTATCAAAACCTGTAATGAAAGCAAACTTTGATGGGAGAAAAATCACTGCAACATGCTGTAAGTATTCTTTTTTACCAAGATGATTAGAGCAGCAACTTTGTGGGCTCAGCACAAGAAAGGCCTTGCCATACTAAACACAAAGGAACACATTCTCTCCCCTGACATGCTAAAGCAGGAGTTTGCAAAGTGGGCAACTTAACTTCCCCAGAGACTGCAGAATTTAGCCTTGAGGGCAGATGGGGCACCTCCAATACCCATAAAGCCCTCCAACAGAGTAAATTCAGCAGGGCAAGCAGCAGGCAGGCCTGACCAATATTGGTGTGAGTTCAGCTTTAGCATGCCCTTTGGAGGGGCAGCAGCTATGAGATCCATTCTCTGGAACCAAAGAGTGTTAAGAGAAAAAGAGACTCCATCCATTTTATACTTCCACCCTCCATACTCAATGATAAATATCTAGCCTTGTCTGCTTCCATCATTGTGTCTATGAACCAGAGTAAGGAGGATTACAGAGTCAAGCGGAGCTGTGGTAAGGGAAATGATCCCACCTCTGAACTATCTTTTGTCCCTTTTGTCTTCAAGGGTTCATCTTAGCAGCCAGGGGTGAAAAACTCCATATTTAAATTTTAACCTCCTGGGCAATAAAAAAATAAATGAAAACTTACCTGCTGTTGTTTTCAGCAACCAGAAAAGCATATTTCTAGAGAAGGAAGCCAAACTGATGGCTTCTGCAAAACCACATACTGCACATTCAGTCATCATTCTTTACCCTGTGCTCATTCCTCAGTCATACAGGCCTGGAAATGCAAATTATTCTCCATGCACACACAGCCTGGTGGACATTGAGAAAGGGAACAGTCTGAAAGGATCCATGTGGGTCCCACACCAGAGATCTTTAACTTGAATGCCTAAGAGGAACACACATCCCCAGCCACCCGGTTTGATGTTTGCAGAGATGAAAGCAATTAATGCTCAGCTGACTCTACAGTCCATAGAGCCAGAGATAAGCAGCTAACTTCTCCACATTTGAGAAATAATAGTGGTACATGCACAAATCTTTCTGGCAGATGGCAGCTGAAAAATCCCCATGTTTGTTGTTCAGCAGTGGGTAGACAGAGTTCAGTCCAGGGATGGAGGGATCTCCAAAGAGCTCTCCAGAGCCAAACCTTTCTGAGCTCACTTCTGCCCCACACAGTTCATACTGAAGGATCAAGAAGACATACAAGTCTTCACAGAAAATACATAGGACAGATGTACCCATGTGTGTCATCTCCTGGCAATATGGTGGAGAAACGTGTGGAGGAACTGGAGAAGATCCATAACAAGGAAAGTTAATTGACACTGTTGACAAAGAGTTCATTAAGTAAAGCCTCTTGTTTGGCTTCTCCAAGGGCTGGAAGAGTGGCCCAGGATCAGGGAAGCAAGACACTTCAGGAAACTGGTCTAGACGAAGTCTGAGAGACATGAGACAGAAGCTGAGGCATAATGCAGGAGCCATTACATGGAAACAGCCTGTGCAGAGGCAATATCAATGCTGATGTCTCAGTAAATATCAACAAAAGAATTAACCACAAATATTGACAGAAATGGTCAGAATTTAGATTCATTAAAGAACTCTCCCATCATTTCATGCAAATTTTTTTCCTGCCAGAGCCCTAAGTCACAACTAGTCTACCCCACACATATGCAAACAGAAGCCCTGTGAGGCAATGGCAAAAAAATGTGGTAATAAAAGTGGAGGGGAAGACAAGCAACTGCACCAGTTGCTGAGAAAACCCAGCTGCAGGGTGTCAAAGGAAGCACAAACAGGGATATAGAGAGCCAACATTTGTAGGACCTCCATATCACAATTCCCTGCAGCAGGAGCCCCATCCTGTTACCTAGCTCTACCTGCCTCAAGGGGTGACTTCCTGGAAGGCAACCCGTGGGGCTTGGCTGCAGCCCTTCACCCAAAGAGCCCTGGATGGAGGTGCATCACACCTGCAGCCTCTGGCTGGCTCACCATGAAAACTAGGTCATGAGATGCTCCCCTCCAGGGGGATGTGATACACTCTCACTCATGAGAGAAATCTCTTACCAGAGCTGCAATCCCATCAAATGGGAGCTGGGGGCGACTGCCAGAGATGGGGGTGGAAAGCAGAAACCAAGCATGCCTGAAGGACTACGGTAGCTTTGGGACATGAGACATCTGTGTTCAGAGCCCAGCATCTGCATACCTTTTCAGCCCTTCACTCTACAAATTGAAACCAAGCAGCACTAAGTCCAAATCAAACCACAGCTTTGGGAAAGTAACCTCTCAGAGTCAGAGAGCAGAAATCTTCCTGCTCTGGAGAGCAATAAACACACAGGCTGGGGCCTATTAACACATTCAGAGTGGAGAGCCCCTTTCCCGTTTCCCCTCACAACTTGCCATAAGAGCTGTCGGCAGCAGCAGTGAGCGTGGGTTTAAGTGACTTGTCTGGCAGAGCTGTTTCATTAGCAATTTGGAGCCGTGCCGTGCAGAAAGCAGCATTGTTCTCAGATGTTCGAATATCAATCTGCATAATGAAACAGGTGATAGGAGCTCTGACTATTCAGGCAGCCATGATTGGAAGGAATTCAGGAATGAGGGGAAAGGGTCATGTCTAATTGGCCACAATTAATTTGATGAGAATTTTTTTTTAATATATTGTCTATCACCAAATGGTTGCTACACAAAAAGCGCATCTGCACTTATTTATCTGCCTGATGTAGGCCCTGTTTACACTGTAGAGTGTTTGCCAATAGCATTGAAAGCAGTTTCCCAAACTCAGCAAGCTTTTTTTTATAAGTTGATCTACTTTTACACTGCTTTAAAAAAAATAAACCCCTGCTGGATAACATAATCAGCTGGCAAACTTGACGTGAATGCGCACATGTGTACACGTGTAGCACCTTACCCTTACACAACTTCTATGAGAGGGCTCCTTTCATTTTCTACCACAGGAAGCTCCACAGCTCTGACCCACCAAAGTAAGGTCTCCAGGTTCAGGTCCTTTGTTAGCTGCCAGTCCAAAAGAGCTTGAGCCCATGTTAGATACTCTGGGTTCAGTTCATTTGCCCAAGTGTTAAGTGCCAAGCTGAAAAGCCCCAAGGAATTTTACCCTGGCAGTAGGTTTGTCATTGTCCCCATGTTAGATTTGCCAGCCACCTAAGTGGGTGTTTTGGGTACTCCAGTGCTCCTAAGTTGGCTATAGACATCAACATTTGGACAGATGAATATAGAGCCACTGGACTATTTGGCCCTCAGGACAGCTTCTCCCACCAAAAATACAGGGAGTCAGCTGCTGTGGGTAGCAGACGGCCTAAAGTGCTCACCACTCTCTTGAACTTGTTCATCAGGGCATCAGACACAACCTTTTGTGCATGTACCTATAAGCAACATTCTGCTTGCTCTTTTGTCAGATACACAATGAGCAGATATCTGCTGTGGCACAGGCCAAATATCTCTTATGGCATAAGTGAGCTGCAATGTAAGATTTAGTGACATTGGGCTAGAAAACAAAGTCCATGCTTGAGTGCATAATTTTAGCACAACCTCCCTGCATTGCCCAAACATCCCTGATTGTCCCCTCTTGCTCTGGTTCAGCTGCATGTCACTGCAGTCAGCTTGCACGTTCCTTTATTGCCTAGGAAGCCAGTTATTCTGTTTACAGAGAACTTGTTAAAAATTAAAGAGTAGGTCAGTGGTTTTCAGGTCTAACTCTAAGGAAGCTCTATGCCTACACTTAAGTCTTCATAGACTATGCATGTCCACAGCAATATGTCTTGCTTTAGCTGCCCTGCTTCTGTATCCTCTGTTTCAGCCAGCAAATGAACTCCTTCCCAGCTAATGGATGGCATACTCACAAAATACCGCATTTTTGTCCCCCAGCTTCACCATGAACAATGCCACAGTCTCAGAAACTTGCATCTGGCTCTGAGATGTCTGCTCTGCTCCTCTCAAGTCCAGTGCATCTCTGCTAAACATCACCAGTCCTGACAGCTCTTCATTCAGCCTGCTGTGGAAGATGGCTGGTGCTGGAGATTCCCCACTTCCCTAAACAACCTAACACCAGAGCTTTACTATTGGAAAGTTCTCCCAAGTGTCCAAACTAAAGCCTTCCTGCTGCAATCCAGATACAATATTTTCTGTTATCTTCACCACGGACAGGGAAACCAGAATAGTCTTTTCTCCACTGAAGGTGCATTTTATGGTTTTGAAGACTGTTGAGCTGTTTCTTCTCCATGCTCTTGCACGGGAGCTAAAGAAGCACAGCTTCCTTGGTCTTTCTTTGCAAGTTGTATTATCTAGATCTGCAGCCATGCTTGCTGCTGTCATTTGGCTGTATCCAGTAGGTCTTTCCTTGACTTGTCTTTAAGTGGTGGACATGCTCTCTACTGTACCAAGAATGATCTGATCAGGACCTCAAGATTCTAAGAGAACATTACACTATAAAAGTTTTCAACAAGACAATAAAAGCATTGCTAATAAGAGTTAATGCTCATTATTACTCTTCTCAGTGCCTTTCTATGTTATATACTTTTCCCTCTGCCCTTTAGTCCTGTCATCTGCAGCTTCGAAGTTCTTCAAAGCTGTAACTCTGTCCTGATCTGCATTCAGGTGGTGACTAGTTTGTTTCTGGAATGTCAATCATCACTGCCAGCACCATCTTCAGAGCCTTTACTGTATCCTTTTCTTTATCCAGCTTGATTGTGCACATAGGCACCTCCACACAACTGTACCCTTTCACCTGTCCTAGCAGAGGAAGAACTCCACAAATTCCCAGCATGGAGCCTACTATATTGGTATGTCGGTGCAGGTCATTTTTATATTGCTAGAATAGAATTATAGCTAGGAGTGTGCCAGCCAACAGCATAGGATGAAAATCGTATTACAAACCTAAATCATAGCACTGGGAAAATGATGTTAGGAGAGAAGAGACTGTGTTGATCATTCCTCTATTACTCATTAATCTCCCATACAGATACTTCTCAGGCTTCATTCCTAAAACATTCCTGTACCCTCTGCACAGTCACCTAGTTTTGACACTACAGACATTTTTTACTCCCAAAGTAGAACTCACAGTCATTTCTAAGTGACTACAAGTTTTCAGATCCTAGCTGTGATTTTTACCCTAGTTGTGATTTCCTCTCTTCTGTATTCCCTCACAGTATTACCCTCCATCTCCTTACATCTCAGGATCAAGTCACCATGTTAACTCCTCCTGTTTGTTGGGCACAGTCACAGAAATCAGCCATAAGACTGCAGTAGCAAAACCCAGTTTCTTGTCTTCACCAGTCAAACAACACATGCCTTGATTTATAAACACAAAAAAAAGGAAAAGGAAAAGGAAAAGGAAAAGGAAAAAGAAAAGGAAAAGGAAAAGGAAAAGGAAAAGGAAAAGGAAAAG
>JANIJG010000749.1:0-11137 GCA_024611175.1 Megaceryle torquata | reverse complement strand
CAGGGCTCCTGGGAACAGTTACCTGCCACCCCGGGGACACCTCCAACACCAGGTACCAAGCCAGGGACACCTCCAACGCCGGGCACAAGGCCTGGGACGCCGCCAACCCCTGGGACGCCGCCAACCCCTGGGAGCACCCCTGCCTTCGCTGCGGCCTTTGCTGCTGCTGCTGCTGCTGCTGCCGGCCCTCCAACTGCCAGTGTCACAGGAGAGTCAGAGTTTTGGGACTGAGAGACTCAACACTCCCTGACCCCCAAGGCTGAGCCCACCATTGCCTCACCTCCAGCTCCTGGGACAACACCAACACCGGGTACCAATCCACCGACTCCCGGGATGCCACCAGCCCCAGGCAGGACACCAGCTCCTGCCACAGGGGAGAAGGGGACAGTCAGCTTCAAGATGCAGAGACACAACCAGCATCCCCCTCCAGCCTGGGAGGGAGGGAGCAGCTGCCCCACTGAGTAGATGGATGACAGATGTGCCCAGAGAGGGTGACTCACCATATTTTGCTGCTGCTTTCGCTGCTGCTGCCTGTGCTCCAACTCCTGGGGAAGGACATGGGAAGCTGCTGAGGTCCTGAGACCCACCTCAGCTCCCCCATCCCTCATGGACCCTGGGGACCAGACCCTCCCATCAGCATCCATCCCCCCTCTCCTTTAGGAGGTGGTGCAACCTTCCAAGCTCTCCTTGAGGTGGCATTGCCACCCTGGGGCCACCAGACAGCCAGGCAGTGCCCAAAGATTGTCAGAACAACTGGGATGCCCGGTCCCCCTGCCTTGCTGGTGCCTAGTTCTCCACCCTGGGGCTTCCTGGGGAGGGAGCGTACCTGTTCCAGTGGGGTACCCTGCCTTTCCTCCTGCCCCGATGCCAGCTCCTATCCCGCCGGGCCCAAAGCCTGCAATCACAAACAATAGCAAAGCCAGGTCAGGAGCTGGCCCTTGGAAGGGGGATGAGACAGATGGAGCAGCTCCCTTAGCCCAAAGGATCTCTCCCTCTACAGTGTCGAGAGATGTAGGGGGACGATGCCAGAGCCAGTTCTCCCAAGCTGAGAGTTGAGATGCCAGTTCAAACATCCTGCCTGGAGCTGGCTGTGGCTCAGGATGTGTCCCAGTGGAGAGCCAGCCAACCAGTCAGTGCTGTAGTGTGCCTGTGGATCAACGTCTCCCAGCCCCGTCTCACAGGCTGCCAGGAGAGTGCTCCCACCTGGGTCCACAGGCAACATGGCAGGGCAAGTCATATGTTCCCTGAGGGACCACCTTGCCCTGGGGGTGGGATGCCCCTCACACCACAAGGCCGCGGCAGCAGCCGGTGGAGCCACGAGGAGCTACGACCGTGGAGCAAGGGCTACAAGCACTCACCATAGGGCAGCTTACCAGTGCTGTAGGGCAATCCATAGCCACCTGGAGAGGAAAAAAGGTGGCAGGTCAGCACCTGGCTGCTGGTGGCTGTGCTCCCTCTGCCCTGCAGTGTAGCCCCTCTCTGCCAGACAGCTGTGCAGCACCAGCCCTTGGGGCTCCTTCCATCAGGATAATAAATAGTCCAGGATACAAACCCCTGTGATGGATGCTCTTCTCCATCACCTCCAAAGTAGAGGCTCCAAAAAAGCCACCTGCTCTCCGTCCTGCACCGAGGGCCATGGCACCTGGAGCTGGCTTTGCAGGAAGCCTCCCATGACCTGGCTCCATCAGGGGGGTCCCCCGGGAGCCCCGAGGAGAGAGGTGTACCCAGTTGCCTGTGCCACGGCCGGCTCCAAATGGAAGGTTTTAATTGGAATCAGGGTTTGGGAGACTGCTGAAACGTGACCTCATTAGGAGGAGGTCAGTGTGAAGGGAAGGGGAGGGATTACAAGCAGGAACATCACAGCCAGGGAAAAGTCTCCTTGTGAAAGAGCAGGATCCCAGCACTCAGGACAGTGCAGGGATGCCTGTGACTCAGCAGGGATGGTGCTCTTGAGAGCCAGCAGTGCTGAGTGCCCTTCACTGCTGGCAGCAGCCTGAGGAGGGGTCATGAGCTGCCACATCCCTGATGGAGACACCTCAAGTGGCACGTAGGGTGGAGGGTGTCTCACACGCCAAGCCTTCCAGCCAGAGAGGGTTGCAGGCAGGGCGGGGACGTGGCTGCCTGCAGCCAGGACGGGATTGCTCATGGCAAAGCATCTCCTCAAGCACGGGATGCTGTCCCCTCCCACCAGCCAGCATGTGGGGACCAGATTTCCCTCCAGCCTGCCAGGCTTTCCCATCGTGTCCCACACCAGTGTGGTGTTGCTGGAAGGCAGAGGCTTTCCAGGCTGTGGTGGACACAAGCTGTGATGGGTGTCTTTCTCCTTTGGAGACCCCCCCTTGCCCATCACGGGGCACCTCATCATCATTTTGCTTACCCCAAAGCCATGGAAGGGTCTGGTACTGAGTGACACACATAGAGGTGATTCCAAGGGTCAAAATTCCAAGCCCTTGGGTCTCCAAGTGTTTTGTTAAGTCCAAGCCCAGCTCCCCGACACCCTCCAGTCAGACACACCCTGGGGCAGTTCTCACCCATCCTGCACCAGCATGGAGATGCCACCAGCATCAGGGCCAATGGGCACACTGGATGGCATGGAAATGGCTTCAAAGAGAGACTGATTCCACCTCAGCATGGCCAGGCACTGGGGAGCATTCCTCATCCCTACATCATTGGGTTGGAACCTAATTTCAGCCACAGCTTCAGGCTGAGCATCCAGGAAGTTGGGCGGCCCCCGGGCCACCTCCTGAGTGGGGACAGCACAGAGGATGACCTGTCTAGGGCATTTGGAGCAAAGCATCCAAAAGGGAGACTTTCCACTGAAAACATTCTTTTCCCCACTGTGCCCTTCTCAGCCTAGACCTACTGCAGCTGTGACAGAGCACAGGGGACACAGGGATGCGTGGCAGCCTCCAGATCCATCTGCAGCACCAAAGTGAGAGCCTTGACAGTCTGTTCTCATGCTGCCAGCCCCAAGCCCTCAGGGGGACAAACTGGCATCCTCCAGCACCCCAGGAAGGACTGGGGTTCCAGGCAGCACCCAGCAGCTGAAACCACAGCTGGGGACACCACCACTGTCCTGCTGATCCCTACAAGAGACGCGATGCACTGACAGGGCTCCCTGGCCACAGGAATGGGTGTCACCCCCTGATTTATTTAATGAAAGCTCCTCGTAAAGTGGATCACCCATCAGCAGTGTCCTGTCTGGGCTGGGGGCCACCGGCGGGGCTGTCATGGGACGGAGCCAGGCGTGGCCATGCCATGTGCTGGTGGTTTGCTCTCTGTACTGGGCACCCCATGAAAGGCAGCCTGGGGCTGGGCTGTGGCTGGTAGGCCAGACGATATCCGATGGCGGAGGGGCCCAGTTGCCCTAACGAGCGTAACTCTGCCTCCGCGGGAGGAAGCCAGAGCGGGCCAAATATTTCTGCTGCTGTTTGTGGTGATGGGCCCCAGTGGGGGGAAGCCGGCAGAGCTGGCACCCGTGCTGGGCTGGGATGTACTCCACAGGAGTGGACTCCCCACGCCAAGGCTTTTCTGCCTTCAGCAACTTGTTTCGGTGAGTGGGAAAATGCCCATGGATCTCCCCACTCCCCAGCATCCCAGGGATGGAGGGGACTGCCTAGACTTGGCTGCCCTCCTCCTCAGGAATGCTCTTGGGTCCAGTAAACCATCAGTGTGGCCCTCAGCGGGCACAGCACCCAGTACTGGCTGCCTGGCACTGCCTGTCCTGCTGCTGTCCCTGTGTAGGCATGGTCAGCTGGGGACAGGCAGAGCTGGAACCCAGCACAGGGCTGGGAGATGGAGGTCTCCAGAGCAGCCCAGCCTGGGAAAGGGGTGCTGAGCACCCCCAGGCTTCCCTGAGCTAGGGCTGAGTCCCTTCTGGGCGGGCAGTGGGGAAGACCTGCCTGGATCTCCAACTCCACTCCCTGCCTGCTGTTGGTGGCCTTGACTAGAGCTCCTTGAGCTGAGACATTTGGCCCAGTGATGCCCGGCACAACCCCAGGAGACAGAGAAAACAGATGATCCCTGCAAGAGCTGTGCCTTGTGCCAGGAGGAGCTGGCAGGGACAGTCTGGGATGGCCTGGCCCAAAACATGTCCCCAGAACATGCTTTTTCCTACCTTAAAACAGCTGGAGAGAGGCACAGCATTGTCTTCACAGGTTGGAAGCAAGACCAGCAGCAGTATCCTGGTAGCTGCCCACAGGGCTGTGATAGGCAGGGCTGCTACTGGACTCACCTGCCCAACATCCCTTACTCTGTCCTGCTGTCCCAAGACAAGCACTGGCCCTGCCAGGTCCAGGGGACCCGGGGGCACCACAGCTCAGCCCTGGGGAACGGCGGGTCCATCTCCTAACACTGCTGGGGGTCCTTCACCCCTAGCCCCACTGGCTGTGGCAGCTTACCTGGGAGCTTAGGAGCTTTGATGGGATACCCCAGAGGGACACCGGGCTGCTGACCTCCAAAACCTCCCAGTCCTGCAAAGCCAACAGCAGACTCTCACCTGGAGCCCGCATCTAGGCTGCCACCAGTCCTTGCGAGAGGGGAGCACCTGGGGGCACCCCAGGAGAGGAAAGCAGGTGGCTTGGGAAGCCCCGAGGCATCTTCTGGCATAGGGAGGCCATGGCTGTAATGAACAGGCTTGGGAAGGAAGAGAAGGATGGGCAAGAGAGACGGGATACTCACCAGGGATTCCTCCGAAGGCTCCTGCTCCTAGGCAGAAACACAAAAGCACCCACGTCAGCCTCAGGGCTGGTCCTTGGGCTCCAAACTAGTTTAGGTGGGCTCAGCCAGAGGTTGGCTTTGCTCACACACGTGCCCTGTGGGGCTGTGACCCCAAAGAATGGGCTGCAACCACCCCCAGCAGGATGGGGGTTGTGGGTAGAGCCGGAGCCAGCCCTGGACCCACCTTCCACACTGGTGTCCCCAGGGGATCAAGGGGACCTACCTGGACCTTTTGGCTTGACTCCAGCACCAGTGGGTACTCCGGGCAGCACCCCTACACCAGGGAAGCGGACACCTGCAGTAGAGACCGGAGGGGCCAGGTGAGCATGGTGGGGCATCGTGGCATTGCTGGTACCCGAGACCACTGCAGCCAGATCCCCCATCCTCGTCACCTACCTCTGGCTCTGCACTAACCCCAGTACACTCATTCCCCAGGGGCTTGCTGAGACCCCCTTGTGCCAGCCTCCCCCCCAGGCAGAGATGCATAGCCAAGCCTGGGCATGGCTCTCTGTCCTGATGATGTGCAGTGGCTTTGTGCAAACTGGGGCTTTTTTGGGGAGCAGGAGTGGGGGTCCTGCCCACTGAGCTTCAACCCTCCAGGGGCAACTGTCAGCACTTTGGCCTTGCAGTCATTTGGGCTGGGTTTTTGATTTGGGGGATATTTCTCTTTGGTTTGGGTCTGTGTTGTTTGGGGTTTTTTTTTTTTTTTTTTCTGTTTTACAAATGTCTTTCATTATAACTCACACGTTTTCAGACATGGAAAAGACATTCCTGACCAGCAACACACTTTTCCTTCTGACAATGTCGAAACATCTTGTTTTCACAAGTTTTCCTCCCCCAAATTATTTTGCAGTGAGGAATTCCTCTCTCCTCACCACCACCTCCTCCCCCTCCTTCCCACGCCACCTTTGGCTGGGCAAACTGGCCCTGGCATGGTCCGTGCCAGCTCCTCTCCCGGTGCCAATGCCGCCTGCTCCCACAGAGCTTGGCACGAGACCCCCAGAGATGCTGGGTACCCCTGTCTTTGGAATGGTGAAAATGTCACCAGGGCCCCAGTGAAAGGGTTTGGAAGCTGCAGGCAGCAGTGATGGGATGGGCAGGGAGTTAGGCAGGTGGTTCTGCAGGTCAGGGTGCTCTGCCTACACAGGCAGGGCAAGGCAGGCAGGGGAACTGTGATAACAACCAGGGTGCAGCTGGCCACAAGGCTACTGACTTAAATCAGGGTGCTGGTACTAGGTGGGGGCCACCTTAGGAAGTCAAGGTGCTGCTGGTGGGGAACCTTTCAGAGGCTAGGATGCTACCGGTGGGGTGGGGATCCCCAGCTCACCTGCACCTGGGAGCACGCCACCCGGGAAAACTCCAGGAATCCCAGCACCTGCCAGGCAAGAGAAAAGTAGAGGTGAGCAGCCCTCTGGAGCCGTTCCCCACCCTGGCCCCTGGCTTTGGGGCCGTGCACCTACCTGGTACTTTGGGGGGTTTCCCTGCCGCACCAACCCCGGGCTGCACCCCGCCCGGTACCACCGCACCTGCAGGCAGCAGAGACCCCCTGAGCCCCTGGCACCATCTCCTGCCCACCCTGGCAGGCATGGGGACAAGTGTGTCCCAGGCTTGGCTATGCTGCGGACGAGGGATATTTCCTACCTGTGGAGACCCCTAGGCCACCAGGACCACCAACTCCACCTACGCCACCAATGCCAGCACCTGGGGGCATTGGGAAGAGGAGTACCAGTGTGAGAAGCCACTACTGGGCTACAGGTGGCTGGAGCGATGCCAAAGGAAGGGACAAGCTCAGGATGGCTCGTGGGGGGTGAAGGGGACACCCCGAGGCAGTACCAGGGATGGGTCCCTCAGACCTGGGCACAGGGACCAGGCAGCTCGGTGCTCTCTGCTCCTGGGGGCTCAGGTTTAGCCAGTGCCCCTTTCCCAGCACACCAAGACGTGCCAGAATCCCACTGAATTGGGAGGGTTTCCTGGGAGAGCTGCAGCTCTTGCTTACATTCCCCCAGCTCCCTGGGGAAAGCTCTCCTAACCCAAGCTCTAAGGGGGGACACCAGGAATCCCCGGGGGCTGCTGGAGCCCCTTGCATCTTTATCTGGCCCCAGCACCGCTCCGGACACTTCCAGCACTCACCAGCTTTCGCAGCAGCCTTGAGCGCAGCCGCGGAGGCAGCACCTGGGAAGACGCCCCCGGGGTAGGCACCTCCCGGGAAGAGACCAGCAGCACCTGCGGCCAGGAGAAAACTGGCGTGAGCATCCCCAGTAAAGGGCCAGAAAGATGTCCCCCCCTCCACGCCGGCCGTAGAGGGTGCGGGGGGTGATGAGCCACGGGGGGGGCTGCGCAGCAATGCCGGGGGGCTGGCGTTAGGCTGGGCAAGGTGGTGGTTAGAAGGCGCTGCCCTGTCCTGCACCGGCTTCTCCCGCATCCCCCCACCAAATACCTGCTGCCTTTCACATCCCACCCGTCACCAGCTCTCTCAACACCACCCAGGCCATCCGGCAGTGTCACCAGCTCCTGCAGACTCTGGGGTCCCCTGCAGCCCTGGGCAGGCTGACTGGTCATGGGCAGGCACCATCCCTCTGCTCCAAGCCCTGCGGGGACCCTCGCCTATCACTGTCATCGGTCCCACAGCCATGCCTGATGCCATGATCCTGTGGGACCCCAGGGCTGCTCATTGGTGGCTGCCAAACCCTCAGGTCTGGGAAAGGTGCCCAGCCCGGATAGGAACCACCCAGGCAGGCTATGGAGAACACCTGATGGGGACAAGCCACATACTGTCCCCAAGGTGTGTCTCAGGGAACAAAGCCCTGAGGACAGTCTGGAATTGGGGTGGCCAGTGATCTGTGCTCACCTGGCTGCAGGCCAAGTGGGCCAAGTCCCCCGAGTCCTGCGACCCCTGGAAAGAGAAGTGGGGTGAGGTGGGGGGTGGGGGGGATGGCCAGGGCCAGAGGAGCAGGAGCATCTTGCACCATCCCCTAGAGACGGGCGCAGGGACGGGTGACAAATATACCCGCCAGCATCCGGGTCCCCTATCCCGTCTTTGCCTGCCTCGCCCACCTCCCACCCTGCCAGGCCACGAGGGGACAGAGCCGAAATGTTTATGGCTGAGGAATGAGTCCCTCCGGCTCCGGCCAGCGTTGCCTTCCAACATCTGGGGCTAATCAGCCCTCGCTCCCTCCAGGCGCAAATTCCAGTGCCTTTGGCTCAGGGTTCGGACACCGCTCCGGCTGGGGCTTCGCGGCCGCCTCGCGTTTGGTTTTAATTACGCCGAAATAAAGGGCCTTGTTTTTCTTTCCACGAGCTGAAATCTGAGTAAACGGAGGTTGCCGGCCCCCGCCTCGGGCTGACGCTCCTGCCGCGCAGACGGGCTGGCTCGGGGGGCCGAGGGGTGCGTGTGCCCCTGCCCTGGGGCACAGTGGGAACCCCTGGGGCGGGCAGGGAGGGGACGTTGGGTCTCTGCCCAAAAGAACTTTTCTCCCTGGACCTCGATGGGCACCAAGCATCTCCGCTGGCACCAGATTTGCCCCCTGCACATTTGGTCCCTGCTGTCCCAGCACCTCTCAGCCGTGCCCAGCACCTCCCCACTAGGCGCAGGATCAGCACCCTTGGGCTTTGCATCCTCCTACCAACATCTCTCTCTCCTGGCAATGCCCCCTCTCACCCCCTCACCTTTAAAGGTCCCTTCAAGCCCAAACCATTCTATGATTCCATGATTTCTAGGCCAGAAGAACCCCGGCATGGGCTGCAGGAGCTCCAGCAAAAGCTGCTCATACATGAACACAGGCAGACAGAGGTGTTGCCAGCTTCCTGCAGGCACCAGCTCCTGGCACTGTTGAGCAAGCGTTACCCAGCTCTGCATCTTCCCGAGGAACTTTGGCACAGGTTTGCAGGCAGCAAGCACCCCAAAATGGGAGGGCTGTGGGGGCTGTGTGGGCAGTGTGCCAAAGCAGTGGGAAAGGGAGGAAGGCTCCTCTGCAGCTATAGGGACTTGGCAGGGGTTAGTGTGGCAGGGCAGAAAGTGCCAGCTGCTGGGTGCCTTGGCCAAGGGGGTGACCAGGATGGCGGGGTCACCTTGGCCACATGGGAGAAACACGAGGACAACAGGAGTTGGGAAATATCTTGGCCACTGGCACAGAGAGAGATGGTGAGAGAGCCAAGGAAAAGCTTCTTACCTGGTTTGAGAGGTTTCCCTCCAGCTCCGAGTCCTAGGGGAGAGTGAGTGGAGTGGGATCAGAGCCATCCTTCCTCTGGGCATCCCCCAAGGGGGACACACCATGCGGGCTGGAGCAAGCCTTGGGGTGGAACCCCCTGCCCACCACAGGACAGCTCTTCTGGCATGCTGCCCTGTCCCCATCCCAGTATACTCCGCACAAGGGGTTCCAGCACTCACCTGCTCCCAAACCTCCAACTCCAGCACCTGCGAGCAACATCACAGCCTTAGCACCCATCCCTGTGGGCACCCAGCACCCACCCACCCATGCCAGGTTCATGGGGGTCCATGGGGAGGCAGAGAGGGTCACAAGGGTGCAAGAGGAAGGGACATCCCCCCATGGATATCCCCAGGCTTTTGGCTGAAACTTTGAGGACAGGTTGTGATCTCTGAACACCTCCCGTGGCTGGAGCCGAGCATGGTGTAGGTGCCAGGCCTAGGCTAGTGACCCCCAGCATAAACCTGGCACAGCCACCTAATCCTATCGCATGGAGCTGGTGCTGGGGCAGCCACCCAGGGCTGAGTGGCCACACATGGTGTCCCCGTGTCTCCAGATCCTGGCTGGCAGGTCCCCATTCCTCCATGCTGGCTCAGAGGTAGCTGGGGACACTCCAGGCACCCATTCCATCCCTGAAAGCAGGGTAATGCCTCCCCCCCCAACACTGCTTGGATCCCCTTACCTGGGAAAAAGCCCGCTCCTGGGACTCCCCCTCCTGGGATAGCACCAGGGACCCCTGCAAAAGAAGAGACCCTCATTAATATCCCCCCAGGGATCCAAGTGTATCTGGTGGGTTGGAGCTGGCATCACCTCCTGGCATGGGGACCTGCTCCCTTCAGAGGGGGTGGGATGCAGAGCCCTGGGCAAGGGCCCAAGGGCAGGTCCCTGCCTTTCCTTGCACACCTGTTTCCCCAGTGTGACAGTGGTGACAGGGTTTGGAGGTGCCCCGGCTGGGAGCTGGGGAGGGCATCTTGGTAGAGGTGTCAGTCAGCAGGGCTTGGACCTATGCAGAAGAGCTGGACATGGGGCTGGCATGGAGTGGGTCTGGCTGGTGTCCAGTTCTGCTTCCCAAAACCTGTCCTGTACCACATCCAGCACTGTCTCCATCACCTCCAGCTTCACATGGCTTTGAGAGGATGGGTCCAGGCATGGTCAGGCATGAGGGGGTGAGGCTGTCCCAGTTCAGCCCCACAGCCCACGCTGGTCCCAGCCAAGCCTGAGCATGCTTGCCTGTGGCTGCCCCATGCCCACACTGACTGCTGAACTGCCAGTGGGAAGAGCAGACAGCTTTTCAAGACAGCAGAACTGGCGTGTTGGACTGGAGGAACAGTGCTGAGACCCACTGAAACCACCTGCATCCCCCTGCCTGTCTCTGTGAAGCTCAGATAAGCACCTGCTGTCCTGCTCTGAAGTTTCAGTGGCTTCCCCAGCATCCTGGCCTGGGTTGGGAGGCAGCTGGCATCCCTGGCAACTGGGTACATGCAGTGGCACAGCCCTGGCAACCCCACCACAGGCTTCATGGTGCCCAGGGGCTGGGCAGAGGAGGCAGGTGGCAGAGCTGGCACACCATGGGGGGGACAAACATTGTACTGCACATCTCTTCTCCATCTCAGATGTGGTGCAAACTCCTGGGGTCCCCCCCTTGCTGTGTCCCATGGCCCCCTCACCCCAACAGCTGCCCACTGCAGTGTATCAGGGACAAGGGTGTCCCCCGGGCCCTGCTTATGTGTCTCCCCACCACCCCAGCCACTTACCATGGACCCCCAGCCACCCAGACTGGGTTCAGGGATGCACTCACATGTGTGCCAGTTCACACACATATGTGATGGCAGGATGGGATGTCAGGACACATGCCTTGTCAGGACACACACCTGCACACCCATCAAGATGCACACACAGGCAGAGGACCCGTGCCAGGACCCGTGCTAGGACCTGTCACACAGCCCCCACATGCCCCAGCAATGCCAAAGACCGAGGCTCAGCCCCGTGCCCCCTCAAATCACCTTCCAGGGCCCTTCTGGGGCCAGGCACCAAATCTATCCCTGGAGCAGCCGATGTCCCTTGGAGTGGAGGGGACACGCGCTCAGTCATCCCTCAGGCCAGCCGGCTCACCCCTCTGGCACAGCCCAGCCCGGCCCGGCTGCTGGCCAGGGGTTTGTGGAGCGTCTCCTTTTCCCGGCACATTCCCCCGCCCACTCCCCGCCTCCCCCCAC